>JANHFO010002118.1:271436-282686 GCA_032468095.1 Pareas carinatus
TTCCATTCATTTAAAACATTCAAATTAAACATGCTCTATATAAAGAAAAAAAATTTCAAAATAGAAAAAAATACTTAAACATTAATTGCCTTCTTTTATCTAATATTTATTTAAAGTCACTGCTCAATATAAAAAATGTTACAGTAAAATTCTATTCAATTATATTCAATATAACATTTTAAACTTTATACTTAATCATTTAATAGAGCAGAACTTTAAATTCCATATTCACTTTTTCATTTTATGATATTTTTATCTGCCCAAATTTTTTCCATAACTTCCATAATAATATCTGTCTTCTGTTTTCATTTCTGTTTGTATTCCAATTCTCTCTACCTGTTTTTTCCCAGTCTTCCTCGTGTTTTTTCGGGGGTGCCTTAAACTGCTTTAAGGATGTCTTGTAGATTTGTTTTTACTGCTTATTTCTTATAATGTTCATGGGGATAGTTGATACTCTTTTTTTGATGATCTTGCACCTTCCTTTAAACCTTCTTTTGATTTTTGATTTAAGATTCCATCTTTCCATATAGTCATCTCTCCAGAAACCTGCTGCTTTTTTTCTGTTGCTTTCAGTTCTATTACTCTCAGTTTATCAATATAATTGTCATCAAAGTTACAGTCATCTGTTTTTTCTTTACTTAAATTTTTTTCTTTGGATTTTTCTGTAAAAGTCTCATCTATTTTTTGTATTAATTTGTTGATTTCAGCTGTAAATCCATCCATTGGTGTTAATAACATTTCATTAATTTTTTTATTTTTATTTTTAACTTCTCTTTATGATTTGGTTGCTAATCAGTTCTGGAGTTCTTTCTCTGTATCTTTCACTGTTTCACTGTTTACTCTCCTCTCGCTAGAATCCACAGCCGCAGCCAATTATAGCTCAAGGTCAGGTTAGGCTTTCACTTTCCGTTTTACTCACACACTCCAATCTTCTTCTTTTTTTAAAATAAATCTAGCAAGGTTTTAAAGACCATAATTTTACAAACACAAGCATTCACTGAAGCATGTCACAGCGCAAAAAAACCCCTACTTCAAACTATGGCAAATCTTAAAACAACTTTGTCAGGTCAGAGAATATCACCAGAAGAACATCCCTACAGGGGTACAATTTGCATCCAATATTCTGACAATAAACATGTCATCAAAATGGCACCAGGTATGTAAAAAAAATAAAATGGCAGCACTGGGCTGATGGAAAGGGAAAAAAATAATCTCAAGAGTTTTCAGTCGTACAAAAACATTTTAAGAAAGAGAAGAGAACTCACCTCCCGCAAACCCACCAGACTAAGAGGTTAAACATGCTCAATGATCATGGAATGCAACGTGTGTGGAACAAGGAATGGAATTAGGCTGTTCGCACAGTCCATTCTCTTTCTAATCCCAAGAAGCATCCAGCCGTTCTGGGTCATAGCCCAGGAGCAGATCCAGGGTGTTAGGAAAAGTCTGAAGAGGTTGCTTTTCCTGTTACTGGGCTGTAACAGACTGAGATTCTTTAAAACAAAGCTGATAAATTTCCAATACTTTGATCAGGGCAGATTTGGAACCTGATGGCAGGGAGTGGTTTACAATCTGTTTACGCAAAACAAGAACATTTTCTTTTAAGATTAAAGATCTTGCAAACTTAACCGAGTTTGGACCTCTAGCTTTTCTTTGTTTTTCCCCAAATGGAAACATGCTAAATATACATAATTATCTTGTGATCTCATATAAAGTTAAAGGCTTGCATAGAAATTGTATGAAAAAATCTGCCCAAAGCCACAGAATGGCAATAATTTGGGGATTCTACAAAATAGCAAGTGATTTATGGATCGAGTAATGAGGTCCAAATACACAGAAATGAAACAAGCTTTTATTTATATGTTTACTATATCGCACTACCTTCAAGGCAGTCTACCTGGTAATGAAATCAAGCTTAATAAAAAAAAATAAAAAGGGTACTATGCAGAACCTTCCATCTCAAAAGCAAGAAATTCGTCTCCTCTTTATCTCCACTTCCATATCTCTCCTCTCTTTCTCTTTTGTCTCCAAGTTTTTAATGGAGCGTGTTTCTCAATTTCACTAATGTTAAGATATGTAGATTTCAATACCCAGAATTCCCATGCTGGCTGGGGAATTATTAATGTTGAGAATAATAAGGGGAAATTTGGTTTCAAGTGCAACTTCCTGACAATTGAAAAGAGATAGCAAGAGAATGGATGAGATCTCTTTTTTTTCACCTAACACAACTGTTTCTCCTGATTATTGTTCAATCCTATTTGCAGGGAGCTGTACCAGGCCGTGTCGTAGACGGTCCTCTGCGCAGTCACAATATAAAATAGGTGGCCTGTTCACATACCAAACTGTGATGGAAAGTAAGGATTGAGGTGAAGTTAACCTGTGGCACCAAGATCTTTCAGTGGCACACAACAGGAGGGTGCTATCGGCAGCTTTTCATGAAAAATGCCCAGCTTCCAGCCTTTGGGTCTCCATTTGCATACAAATTCTTCAACTGAGAATTTGTCAAGTCAACAGCAGTGTGCCATGAGGGAAAATCAAGGCATAAGCATAGGACAAAAGGGAAAACAAAACCAATATCTCTTTCTTAAGAGAAAATCTGACCCAAAGTATTTACAATTCATAGGGTTATCATTTGCTTCCACAAATGTTCTATTGTTCTTCTTTCCTCTCTCTCTTCAATCTTATTTTTGGGCAAACACGGTATACCATATCAACTAGTCACAATAACCTGTTGTTAAGAAGTGAAATCCCCAAGCTGCGGGCACAATCCTAAAATGACTTTATTGTGGCAGTTTTATTTATTACTGTGGAATAAACAAAACAAGACAAATATAATCGAAGGAGGATAAAGCAGCTCTGGCTGTTACAACCACCAGGATTCCAGATTCCACACAAAATAATTCAAATTCCAAAGTACTTAAAAGCCATTCCACTAAGCGGAATCTTTATTGTTAATTAAGTTTGTCATAGCAAAGTCCTGACACTGCTGCATTTTTAAATTTCCTCTGCAGGGCATGGGAAAACAATATCAATAGTCCTTGACTTATGACTATAATTGAGCCGAGAATTAGAAGTCCTGCTGATCCTTAAGTGGAATACCACATAATTTTTTTTTGCAGTGTTTGTTAAGCAAATGCCAAGGTTGTTAAGTGAATCCATTATCTGCGGTGGATGCTTTTTTGTTGGAAGTAGATGTGAAACTGGAAGTGAATACTGTTTTCCAGATTTAAAAAAAATACACATCATAAATTGTGGTCACGTGGTGACTGTGGGATGCTGCAAATGGCCTATATGTGAGCCAGTTGCCAGCCCCCCACCCAATCAATCATGTGACCAGGGAGCAGTGGCCATTGAAATTTTGAATCTGTGTTGTAAGTAGCCCTGGGGAGGTCTGCCATAACTCTGTACAATTAACTAAGAGACAGCTAGCAAGTTGAGCTCTCCCTACATGTGCTTCTACTGTGGTTCTAACTCAATTTTCTTCGTAGTTCCTCCCTGCACAGTTGTCTCTTTCCCTGTTCTAGAGTTCCCCAACTTTTTAGCCAGATTTTCAGGGGCAAAAGGGGGGAATCTAAGGAAAACTAGTAAATGTTGACTCCTTCGTATTCTGTTGATGGAAGCAACCATATAAACAGGAAATACACCAGCGAGTGTATTAATTAAATCCAGACTGACATATCCAGCACTGTCAGAGGCCCAGATGCCTGTGCTAAAAAGCCAGATTCTGCAATTTTTCATACCATAGCAGGCAGACAGCATGCCAGATATCAAATATCTTTCGCCTGTCATAATAAAAAGGGAAACTCATGTCATCATAATGTAACTCAATCTTATATATTCTTCCAAGAGCTGCCTTAATAGATTCTGCCCTTAACTTCAGGTCATCTCCACGTTAAAGATCTAGCATGAATGAGGTAAAAAAAATAAAAATGGAGGACATAGGCAGTCAAATTTTATTTCAGTCAAAGACCAGTATAGAATGAAACAATTAATAAACTATTTAAACGTAAAAGAGGAGGACCAAGCACAAACTAAAATAATACAGAATATTATTGTCACTACTGCCACTGTAAACTATGACTCTGGGACAAAAAACAACTCCCCTCAAAAAAAAACACAATAAAATATTATTTGTCTAAAACTAAAGCATAAGGCTAAAAATCTAAGATAAAAATAGATTAAAATGAAATGGAATAAAGTGATACCTATCTTTATACAGTGGTACCTTGTTACTCACTGTTCATTGGTTCTGGGAGGCACAATGAGTACAAAAAACAATGAATACCAAACAAATTTTTCCCATGAGGAATAATGTGGTGAGTTACAAGGGACAAAATTTTCGCATCAAGATGTGTTGAGTACTAAATCTGATGAGTTTCAAAGCAGCTAGTACCAAGGTACCACTGTATATCCATTTAGTGTTGTTCAAAATTTAGGCCCATGTGGAGCCCATAAATAGGAAGTAATCGTACTGGAAACATTTCTTGAAGCTTCATAGAAGTAAAGAAATATTAAAAAGCAGAAATGGTTGCTATGGCCAAGGAAAAGCTATTTCAGCGATGGAAAAAAGGCACACACTTTGCCCGATGTGTCAACACAATCTCTTAAAGCCAATACAGATCTCCAGCTACTGCAAACTTAGAATAAAGGTTTGTCTAGGACACCAGCCAGCCAGAAATTCAGAACTTTTAAAGCAAGTTAATTTTCACCATACTTCGAATGCTTATTACACAAACTGCCACTGAAGAATGTTTAAGTAAAACTATAAGAAAAATCCTGTGAGACTCTTAATTCCAGCCCTCCTTAAGTTCATGGTTTTGGATTTAAGAAGGAAGTAACATTCTGTTGACCCTTTTAGATCTCCCTCTTCCTAAAGACTTCTCAAATGACTGAATCACAGAAGATAAGGTTAGGAGAAACCTTGGAGGTTATCTACTCCAACTTCTTGCCCAGTGGAGAAGTCCACTATTACATCACCCTGAGAGAGATGACCATCCAGATTGTTTAATAGTATGTACACTTCTTCAAAGTTTACAAACTATATTTCTTACATCCATGATCTGCTACCTAAAGTTGTGACCAACTCTGTAAAAGCAATGAGGCATCCATGATCAGAACACAGTAGGGAATGGAACTTCTCCTACCACTTCTACTGACAAATAGGGCTTTGAGCAATGCTCCTTCTCCCCTCATGGATCACCCTGAAACTTCCCTCAAAAATTGATCAAGCAGTGAAATGAAGAGAAAGGGCAGCAGCGCTTCTTTTGAAACAGGCTACGATATGTCAAATGTCCAATTTCTTCAACTCTGTAAGTAAGATATCACCACAAGAGAACAAGCATTCTCAAGAAATGCTTATATGGGTATGGGAGCAAATCTCTGAGCCTCATGAGAAGAAGACTGAACAACCAGAAGAAAGGACCCATACTATCAACCTAACCTGGCCAATAGCTGACTTCAGGGATAGAAATGCATCTGAATATACTTAGTAATTCATGTTCCCTCATAGCACCAGAGATCTCACTATCACAAGGATTATGCTTTTTTTAAATCCTTTCCTTGCAAATAAGGAAATGAATTACTTAATAATCTATATTTTAAGGCAGGAATTCCCAAACCTTTTTGGTTGGCAGCCCGGCATAGGGTGGGCGGAGAGAGGCAGGCTCACACATGTGTGCGCACGTCAATTGCATGTGCGCATGGGGTGTAGCGTTGGGGCTACCTGGGGCGACCGAACGGGACTTGGAATTGTGCAGCACTCATGTGGGGCTGTGCATGTGCGCGCCCTAGTGCATGTGTAACAGCCCACCACTCACATGGCCTAGTTGACAAGAGGCCGTGGCACGGTAGTGGGCCATAGCCCACAGTTTGGGGACCTCTGTTTTAAGGAATTGGGCGTCCCGTGGGTCTAGATTAAAAAAAAGGGATTGTAACTTTTATGTCAAAGGAACCTTGCCATTTGACCTCTTAATACTTGCTGGTACCTAGCTCTGCTTTGATGTTGTGGACAAATAAAAGCTACAGATACTTTTCTCAGATATGTTTCAGTTTGGATTCCTAAAATAACCAGAGGTATGGAGTTGACTGGCAAGATGTAAGCCCTTTTAGCAATCAGAAACATAGCCTAGTGAACAAGAAAGAAAATAAAATCAACTGTTGTGTACCTCCAGTCTGATCATGTTCTTTGATTTGGCAGAAACCAAAGCAATTATCACATAAAGGTCAGACATTTGAAACCAACAGTCATTCAGGAGTGAAGGATAAACGAAGACAGAACATTAACTGAAGAGTCATCAAGGTTCAAGGAATGTATAAATGAAATGAATAAATGAACGAACGAACGAACGAACGAATGAATGAATGAAATATTAATCTTTAAAACTTATCTTAAGCACATTCCTTCCTAATAAGTAGATCCAATGGCTAGCTTGGTCACAGTCAACCCACAAGTGAAGATTGTGAAAATGGCTAGTCATAATTCAATGGTTCACCACACGAGGGAGCTCCCAATGATCAAACAGCTCCCAAATAAGAGCAGAGAGCAAAATTCTGCATCTCTTCCGTAGTATGATTGCATATGTCTTCAACTGAGTGAAAAGATCTGGGACAAACAAAACTCTTTCTGAAAATTTCTCTTGAACTTTTTTTTCTATTGTTAAATCCATTCTGCTTAAATACAAACTTTTTTTGCTATAAATATGGTCTTCTCAAAAATGAGTTGAATGAAACTTGTACCTACCTGTGCCTGACAAATTTAAACACAGAAAACTAGTGTCGGCATGGAGTAGCTGGGGTGAGTTATGTTGTGATTATGTGACAGAGCGGGATAATTATATAATAACTTAAAGTGAAAAATTTAGGAGCCAGTCAGCAAATAAGAAGGAAGTTGCTACCCTAATATAGCATTTCTAGTAGGCCTCAGTACATTTAGTCTCCCACCTGGAAAGACAAATCTCTTTTCCTATTTTAACACCAGTTGAAATTAAAATCTCAAGTTCTTTCCATTCCATGTAGGAAGACATCTGGCTATTTAACTTCATCTTTAATAAAAGGAGAAAAAAAGTCAAAAACTAATCGAGTCAGTTGTTCACTCTTTCCTAATATTGCCTATTTCTATGGCAACAATTATTTTTTTAAAAAAGGAACAATCATGGAGGACAAGCATCCACTCTTCAATCTTGTCAGCCTTAGTACCCGAGCAAATTTTTGTAAGTGAGCCAATATCATAGAAGTAAATAAATTATAATAGAGCTATAATAAATTGTGGGAGCGCGGTGTCTCAGCAGATAAGACACTGAGCTTGTCGATCGGAAGGTCGGCAGTTCGAATCCCTAACACTGCATAATTGAGTGAGCTCCCATTACTCGCCCCAGCTTCTGCCAACCTAGCAGTTCGAAAGTATGTAAAATGCAAGCAGAAAAATAGGGACCACTTTAGTGGGAAGATAACAGCGCTCCGTGCGCCTTTGGCGTCTACTCATGCCAGCCACATGACTACAAGGAGGCCTTCGGACAGCGCTGGCTCTTCTGCTTTGAAATGGAGATGAGCACCGCCTCTAGAGTTGAATCTATTGCATGTGCAAGGGGAACCTTTACCTTTACCGTTATAATAAATATAAATTCATAACTAATGACATTACATTTTCAAGTACAAACTGTATTTAATACTTTAACCAAGCTATGTAATGGCCATTTTGAAATCTTTATTTGTAGCATGAGCATCCCACCCATCTGTAATATATATCATCACTTCTAGTGAATATTTCTCAGTCTATATCAGTGATGGCAAACCTTTTTGAGACCGAGTGCCCAAAATTAATTTAATTTATTTAGATTTATATACCGCCCTCCTCCCGAAGGACTCAACCTGCAACCCAAAGCCCACTTATATATTGCAAAATGCTAGCACACACGCATCCCCCGCAACCCCCCCAGTGACAATCCCGCCCTCTAGGAAACTTGCTCACCCACCTTAGACTTCTTCTCCAGGTAGAGCACTTTCCTGCTACCTGGGCTTCTACTCCGGCAGCGGCAGGGTGCTCCCCAGCCGCTTGGGCGGCTTTCCCGGGGTCAGAGGGGTGCTCCCCAGTTGCCCAGGCAACGTCTCCGGGCGCGGCGGGACACTCACCCGCCACCCATGCTCCTGCCTGCGGTGGGTCTCTCCTCTGGCTTGCTGCTAAATAATTTTTTTAAAAGACTTTCCTGGGCGAAGGCACGCATGCCGGCAGAGAGGGCTTTGCATGCCAGCTGTGGCACGCATGCCATAGATTTGCCATCATTGGCCGATATAGTCATGGTTTAAAATGGGTAAACAATGTTTTGGAAGTCATGGCCATGCTGAACAGCTGAGCACAAGGAGATCAAAGGATATTGTACACTATGGGCAAAATTGCATTTCAAAGGTATGGACATTTCTTCTGAATTTTATGGGGGAAGGAGTTTTTAAGAGTAAATTTACTTTTCAAAAAAATCTCAAAGCCTGTATGAGGACTGCCACCACAGTATTTATATAGTTCCCAATTCAAAATGAATGCAAACTTCACCACCCGCTTTCATTGATTGTGGCCTCTGGATCCACTGTAAAAGGGCTGGGAGGTTGGGAGTTGTCCCATTTGTCCTTTTAAATGTAGCTTTACTTTTAAAATGCAACCTTGATCATTTCTGACTTATAAAGTGTTCCATATTTCCTTTGACGTATATTTTTGCAGAGAAATCTCATCAAGCTCTAAGGAAATTCAAAAAAAAAAAGGGAGAGAAGAGAAAAAAATGATTTGCTTTTACATTATTGCCCCTGGACTTTTGCGTGTCTACATTTCTGTGGAGAGCTACAGCATGTATATAGAAATCATTCGATACCAGTGCTGCCAGTCGTCTGTACTATTTACTTGAAGCTTTCAAAGATTTTAGTTGGGAACCTTGCCCAACTCTGCAGCCTGGTAACCATTTTTCAACTTGAGCTTTCCAAAGTACAGAGAGTATATTCCGTAACTCTACTGCAGTCATTTCATCATCACCCTGCCTTTTATAGAGCTGAGATTTACAGGACAAGCATTTTCATGATGAGAACTACAGTATACTAGGCCAAGCAAATAAGTCAGTCTCTCTCTCTCTCTCTCTCTCCCTTCCTCCCTCTCTCTCTCTGTGTGTATGAGAGAAAAACAAAAACTAAAACATCAGCTAATGTTTTTGCCGTAGCCACCCAAATTCTCACTAAGAGAGTGTTCAGGTTATGTCCTTGACTTATGACAGTAAAGGAGTCTGACCATAAGTCGTTGTGATTGTTAAGTGAAGTACCCAGGTGACACTCACTATACCAGTTCTCCAGGATGCGATAACTGAAGCAACCACACAAGGTGTTAAACGAATGGAAATGAAGCAACTGCTTTCCAAAAAAAAAGGCAGGGAATTCCCTTCCATAAGCAGAACGGCTGTGCTGGGCCAGAGAAAGGAAGAAAGGTGGGGGGGGGTGAGGAAACCATGGGGAGGGGGGAGACCATCCCTGCTCTTCACCTTGGGCCAGGAGCTCTTTCTAACTTTCGACCCCAGGGAGAACAAGGGAGCCGGTGTGCTGCACCATAGAAAGGAATTGTGGAGATATTTATTTCTCCAGCACAGATGGCAGCGTCCCTCCCCACCTCCGCATTAAAAAGTTTACAAACCTTTGTAGCCCGTGGAAGGAAGGGGAACCAATTCTGGAGACAGGAAGTGGCTTGCAATGTTTCCTGCTGGCTTGCTTCTCTGTTGACTCACTTTCAGAGGAAGCTGGCAAGGAAGGTTACAAATGGCGATCACGTGATGGCCAAGGCCTTGGCAACCCACTGTAGCTGTGATCTGACAGCCAAGAGCTCAGATCCCCAACATGTGACTGTGGAGGTGCTGCAATGACCATCACTTGGAGGACCTGTTCTAAGCCCCTTAGCTCAACGCTGTCGTCATTTCCAATGGTTGTAAGTCGAGAACAATCTACCTGTACAACCTCAGTGAGGTATGGAAGGGAGGGCGAGTGGAAAGTCAGAGGAGAAACTTTGGGTATTTAATGCTGTCACAGACATATTTTTAATAAGGTTCAAGTTCAACATTAACTATTCAACTATTCAAGTCCAACTATTTAGAAAGCATGACAAAAACCTCAATCTCACATGGGAAAGTACTTCTGAAACTAAAACAAAACAAAACAAAACCCTAAGCTGAAGTAAACAGAGTAATAACTACCCAAATATATAAAAATTCCAGTCATGAGATATAAACTACATGTGTATATTTTGTATCCATAACTAGAAAAAAATATTGCTATTAAAAGAAATTAAAACTTGATATGGAAAATGTTTTAAAACTTCCTAGTCATAAAGTGCTACGTGGCTGTTTCTACCAGAATCACATTCCCAGGCTGTATTCCGCTAGTCTTACTGCATTTCCCCTTCCAAGATTCAAAATTTGACTTTAATCTTGGAGGTATAAATCTGATACTGGAGTTCCCCTTTCCACACCTCTAGATTCTGAAGTTAACTCTTTCTTACATTCAAAAATGGAATATAGTTGGGACTGAATAGAAAGAAGGAAGGATTTCTCCATTATTCCTATAAGAACAGGTATTTTATTTGGATTTATTTCAGTAACTATATTCTTAATTATTTTAGACTTCATTATACTCTTTCTCTTATACATGTGTCAGCTGACACCTCATGCTTGCTTGTGCTTCGCCACTATGTAGTGACAGTCTGCCATGGACTCTGGGGAGGGTGGATAGGAGGAGAAATGCTTTGGGGGAAAGCGAAACTACTGTTATCTCCCAGAGATGCTGCTTCAAGGTTACCCGGCTGGGAGAAGAACGTAGCTGTATACAACTTACACTTGAAGTGACCGTTCTGAAAACATCTTACTTGACCCTGATTGGTCTTGGAGGGGTCAGCGATGGGAGGGAGTTAAGGGAGGGAAAAGTTGAACTTAGGGAAGGAATTTGGCACACGATTCTCAGTTCTGGCTATGCATTACTGCAATACATTTGATTTCTAATAAAATTATACCTCTTCTCAACTAATGGAGTCAAGAATCATTTCTATTTAGAGGTTTAAGTGCTGGCAGGTCTGACATCATGTGTGTATACATACACACACACACACACACAGAGAGAGAGATATAGATAGATACAGATATTGATACTGATGGATGTAGTATTTCTTTCATTCAATATGTTGTTTGTATCTGGCTTTACGGCTGTAATAAAATTGAAAAGAAAGAAAGAAAGAAAGAAAGA
>JANHFO010002118.1:291332-304337 GCA_032468095.1 Pareas carinatus
AAAAGTGAAAGATATGAATTACGCTGTGCTTATTGCCTTCCTACAGATCCTTTTTTGCCCTACTCGGCAGGGCCATAAAATGAAGTGGTTAAAGCAACATGCTAGGGATTAAACTGTTTAGCAATTCCTTCTCTTAAGGAGAGTCTCATTAAGCACCCTTTTCTTTTTTCTTTTATTGCAACCCTGATGCACGGAAGAAATCCATTCAGGGAAAATTTGGTCAATTTTTCAACTGAAGTCAAGCCAGATGAGCAATAAATTCTGAAAATGCCCAGGGACCAGTTTTAACGAGCAGCATGTTTGCAATAGTAACAACCTGAGCCAATAAACAACCGTCATTTCTTCCCCCCCTCAGAGACTCTGGTCATCTGCCGTTGATTTTTAATCATTATAGGTGGCCAGATACACTCGTGTTTAATTTAAAAAAACAAACACATCTCAATTATGAACATTTAAAAAAGAAAGTGAAATAAGGAAGGAAGGTAGATGATTAGGGATGCAAAAATATTTCTTTAGTTTCTAACTGTGGTGACTGCAGCCTGGGCTCTCCGAAAGACAGGCTGGCTTCTTCTGCGGTCTCTGCAAAGCCTGAGAACTTAGCTGCGTGTCTCTTACTGCCTCATATCGACTCTGAAATCTTTGCACAAGTGAAAGCAAATTCCACAACCATCACTGCAAGCTCATTCCTCTCTAAGCATTTCGGCCCACGCCCAACTGCCTCAGTTTCAGGGATTTCTCTTTTCTACGCTTTTAGCAGAAACAAAAACCCAGACAACACTTCAAACTTAGATGTGGTTCAAAATAAAATTACCGGAGGATTCATATAGTCGCTTGAAAGGTCATTTCGAATCAGCTCACCCTGTGTAGAATTTAGAACAGGATAGGGACACACTGGAGGTCTTCTAGTCCAACCCCCCTGCTCAAGCAAGGGACCCTATACCATTTCAAACGGAGGTGGCTATCCAGTCTTTTCTTAAAAACCTCCAGTGATGAACCACCTACAACTTCTGAAGGCAAGCTGCAATTGTTCTGCCAGGAAATGTCTCTTCAATTGCAGATTGCTTCTTTCCTTGATTAGTTTCCATCCATTGTTTCTTGCCTTGTCTACTGGTGCTTTGGGAAATAAAGTGACCCCGCCCTTTTCTCTGTGGCAGCCCCTCCAATACTGAAATACTTCTATGTGCTTCCATGTCACCCCTAGTTCTTCTTTTCTCTAAACCAGCCAAGCCCAGTTCCTGAAACGGTTCTTCATATATTTTAGTCTTCAGGGCTTTAATCGTCTTAGTTGCTCTTCTCTGCACTTTTCCCAAAGTCCTAACGTCTTTTCTGTAACGTGGTGACCAAGACTGGATGCACCGATTCAGGTGTGGTTTTACTAAAGTTTTATAAAGTAGTACTAATACCTGATGTGGTTCTGATTCTATGCCTCTGTTTCTACAACCAAGAACTGTATTAGCTTTTCTGGCTACTAACAGCTCATATTTAAGTGGTCGTCCACTAAGACTCCAAGGTCCCTCGCATCGTTACTGTTTTTTAGGCCAGGTTTCAAAGTGTTTCCACAAACTGTTGTTCTACTCTGCCCATAATAAGCCCAAGCCTTTGCTTTATTTTATATCTAGAGCAGCAGGTGTTTGTTCATGCTTGGCTGACTTCAAAAATCACAGAAGAAAAGAAGAACTCAGTTTGAAGTTTCACTTAACCTGGACACACTTCGCTTGTGTCTGGAATTTAGAGCGACAGCAATGAGTTCACACTCCTGTTGGCTGCAGAGTACTGGGTTAGGGATCACCCCATTCCTTCCTTGTTAAGCTGGGTCTCAGTTTCAGCTTGTTCTTGGGTGAGAGGCCACAGTTGCTGCAAAAGTAAACTTGGATGGTCACCAAGGTGAGTAAGATTCAGTGACTACTTGGAAAGTTTCCTCTTAATCTATGGGATTTGTTTCAGATTGGAAAAGCAAATTGAGAATTGCAGCCTTAGTTTAACCAGGGTGATGCTGAGTTTAGATTTATCTTAAACAGATGAGGGTTTAAGGCTCAATATGGATTAAAGCATTCCACATGGCATTGGAGATTAAAATAGCATCAGGTTAATTTACTTTCCTTTCAAGTCAAAAAGCAAAAAAAAAAGAGTCTTTGATTGTTTGGATTTTCAGTAAACAGATGATGCAACTACAGATGCCACTACTAAATTACAATTGTATGGCACACAATACCTGGAACATGAAGGAATAATCTCACACTCCTACAATAGCAGCTAAATAAATATCTCCATGAAATGGATTGTGTATTCTGAACAGAGAAAAAGAAAAGAGGAAAAAAGAGGAAAAATACTGAAAAATAAAACATGCTGAGAATAAACAGGGAATTTACAAGCATCATAGAATTAGGTTAGAGTTTTTAGCAGTTCACTTAATTGGTTTCATGTAACTGAATCCATTTTATCATTCTGAAAACTAGATATTGATGTTAAAATCCAAGCAACATATTACTAAATACTTTAAAGTTATGAAGTTGTTTTGGATACGGAGTATACTCCCAAATAATTTCTGAGGGAAATTTCTGTTTACTTAAGAACAGAGATCATGATGTCACTGAATTTCAAATGATGTCAAACTATAATTTCCAGTATTCTTCTATCATTTTGTTGCCTTGGGTTTCTTCTTCAGGATCATATGGAGACCCACAAATGTTCTCTACTTATGGAATAACAATTTCCTTAGAAGAAGAAGAAAACACTTAAATGTAAAATTATAATCAAGCAGAATCAATTAGAACTACTTGGCCTGAACTTCAAATTCAAAAGGGAGGGTTTGAATTTCAGCATTTGCCTTTTTTAAAAAAATTAGAAACCTACAATTACTTGGCATTCTATTTTAATATGTTATGATTTTATTAAAATTCTTATGGTTAGAGATCTCAAAAACTGAAAGTGGTCCCAATCCTTTTTGGCTGTCTAAGAGGGACTGCAATCACTCATTGAAAAAAGTATAGTTCAGCTCCATGAAATTAATAGAGTTAAACCTCCTTAATGTTTGGATTCTGGATTACTATATGGCCCTAAGTAGCCTGAACTTTCAGTAAGCTTGGACTGATATTTTCTTTGGAAGACAGTATTTCCTAGGACAAAGTATAGCTTTTGGAAGTGAGAATAATAAATGCTAATTACATTACTGTACAAGCAGTTCTTGATTTACGACTGCAATTAAGCCCAAAATTTATGTTAAGTGAGGCATTTGTTACATGAGTTTTGCCTCACTTTGCAACCTTTCTCATTATGGTTGTTAAGTGAATCACTGCAGTGGGTAAGTTAGTAGCCCGGTTGTTAAGTGAATCTGGCTTCCCCTTGACTTTGCTTGTCAGAAGGTTGCAAAAGGTGACCACAAGACCCCGGGACACTGCAAGGGTCATAAGTATGAACCAGTTGCCAAGCTTCTGAATTTTGATCACATGGGAATGCTTCAAAGCTCGTAACTGTGTAAAAATGGTCATGTCACTTTTTTTTCACTGCCATTGTAACTGAACAGTCACTAAATGAACTGTTGTACGTCAAGGACTATCTGTATGTGTTTTATTCAACCTTCTTAGAAAGCTCAAATCGGTGTTGTCCTTTAGCCTGTTTAACCGAAGGATACACGGGTAGTCCTTTACTTATGACCGTTCGCTTAACAACCACCCGGAGTTACAATGGGACTGAAAAAAGTGACATAACCAGTTCTTGCACTTACAATCATCGCAGTGTCCCTTCAGTCATGGGATCAAAATTCAGACACTCGGCAACTGGCATGTACTTATGATGGTTGAAGTGCCTCAGGGTTACACGATTGCTGTTTTAGACCTTCCCCAGGACGTTCCGACTAGCAAAATCAGTGGGGGGAATCAGATTTGCTTAAAGACCATATGATTTCGTTAAATCAGGCACAATTTGTTTAACGACTGCATCACTTAGTGACAGAGGTTCTGGTCTCGACTGCAGCCATAAATCAAGGATTATCTGTATTGGCTTTGTGGGTCTTCTTATCCTGTTGTGTAATTTTCTTCAATCTGTGCACTGAAGAAAAAGCTGCACAAAAGGAATCAATTGATACAATGACGGAAGGAATCAATTTCCTGTGCCTGCAGGACATAAGACAGAGCTGGGGTTGTAAAACGGGAAAAGGAAGATCCTGCTCCTAGAATGGAGGCCGGCCATTTTAAGCCACAGTTTTAAATTGTGTACGAACACAACATAAATAACCAGTGCGATTTTTACAATACTGAGTATCTTAACCAATTAACCTCATGGACTATTGTAGAGAATCCTGCCCATAAGAATTCCAAATCACATACCATATACCAGATACTGTGCCGAAAGTCTATTAATAGTGTATCTATTGATGGCCAACGGTGGAGCCAGAACTGGAAAGCAGACAAGGCAAGAAAATCATTAAGTTATCATCATACTAAAGACATTCAACCCACACTTTTTAAAATTACACACCAAGCATCCCCCAATTTGTATATGGCTATTAGAGACCAAGGAGGTTTCCTGAAATTATGTCAGACGGGTAATGCCTCCCCCTCCCTCCCTCCGTCCCTCCTTCCCTCTCTCACGTTTTCTTTTTCCGTCTATCAATTACTTTACTTTTCCAGGACAATTTGTGAAATGCAAGAGCTCTCCTCTTTTAAAATTCACAGCTGAGGCAATAGGAGAAAAGAAGAGAAAGGAAGGAGCTGCGTTCAGGCTGCTTGTAATCTAAGATGGGTGGGTCACATGGGATTGCCTTCACATCCCTGAGGGAAAATACCAGCTGTCTGCCTTCTTCAGCCCTAGCCTAATAATGGCTGAGACTGGCAACTCCAGAGAAAGAAAGAGTCAGAGAAAGAGAGAGAACTGTCCTTTCATCTCAAAGTTGTCACTTCTTAATGGTGACAATGATAAAGATATTACCCTTAATTCTTTCTTTCTTAGCCAGCTTTTTTTCATACTTTAGAAAATATTACTTTGGTTTTTTTTAAAACAAGAAGTAAAATTCATCGGTGGGATTAAATGAATTATCAGGCTGAGAAGATTTTTTAAAAAAATCTAATTGTTCGTTTAAGTCTACGTACTGGCTACTTTGTTCTATCTGACCAGCCAATACAGGGGAGCATTCATACCGGTTTCCCAAATGTGTGAATATGAGCAATGTTACGATAGCACTCACATGGTCAACTCGTAGTGACAATTCTGTGCAGCCACAAAGCAATAATGCAAGGACAACCTATTATCATTGTTATGAGGAGCCGCTGTCCAAGTGTGCAGAGCGACATAGAAATTTAATAAATAAAAGAAAAATGATTTCAATAAACAAAAACTGATTATTAGTTTGAGGAACAGAATTTTCAGAGTTTAAATAGCATTATTCCAGATAACTGGTAATTGTTGGGAATTTGGGAAGATTATAAAGAAAAATTCTGAAACCTAGGTATTTACGTAACAAAAACAAACACTGGGAAATTAGATTTTTCAATATACAGTGTATAGTGACAACAAAACCTGGGCTGTAAAATTCCAGATAACCAGTAGATGGCTATCACTTTCTTCATTTTTTGGCTGCTTTCTAGGGTAGACTGGGTTTTTGCAGGCCAGAACTGTTGGCTGTAACTAAATCATTCCTGTCATTTCCAGAGACTATGCTGTAGCTGCAGCTACAAAGCCACCTGATCACGGGCAAAGATGCAGATGCTCTAAAAATTGCAGACAAGTGTTACATGTATGTTCAGAAGTAGCTTTTCCTCTCAAATCCAAAGCACAGTATAGTTAACTGATAAGGACGCTTAGGAATTCAGTTAGGAAAACTAGTGTGAGGTTCCAATGCAAAGGAAAAAGTGCCAGCTCTGTTCCTATCTGCCCACTAAAGGGTCAGTTTAAGATAAATGTAGCATGCATAATGAAGTTCTTTCTTCTTCTTCTTTTTTGAAAGATCGAACTTCAAAGAGAAGAGCAACAAAGGTGATTAGGGACCTGGAGGCTAAAACATATAAAGATCGGTTGCTGGAATTGAGTATGTCTAGTTTAATGAAAAGAAGGACTGGGGCTGACATGATAGCAGTGTTCCAATGTCTCAGGGGGTTGCTGCAAAGAAGAGGGAGTCAGGTTGTTCTCCAAAGCACCTGAAAGCAGGACAAGCAGCAATGGATGGAAATTAATCAAGGAGAGAACGAACCTAGAACTAAGGAGAAATTTCCTGACAGTTAGAACAATTCATGAGTGGAACTACCTGCCTCCAGACATTGTGAATGCTCCAACACTGGAGGTTTTTAAGAAGAGATTAGACAACCATCTGTCTGAAATGCTATAGGGCTTCCTGCCTGAGCAAGGGGCTGGACTAGAAGACCTCCAAGGTCTCTTCCAACTCTGCTGTTCTATCCTGTCCTATCCTATCCTATACCAAATGTAAATCAGGGAGAAACTTGATCAGGAAGGAAAGGGTGTCAGTGTTCCATATTTATAATCATACATGCACTTCTGGATCCCAATTTACAATCAGGAAAATGTTCATTTAAACATTTGACACATGTGGAAATACAACCCATCGGCAATGCCCTTTTATTTATTTTTAGCCATTTAAGCCAGTCAAGGCAGCTAGTGGTAATAATAATAAGTAACCACGGTTCTATGTGTGATGTTCATCAGTAAATCATGATTTGAAGATGAGGAGCCAACTCCTAGAATTTAAAGTAATTTGCTTGTTTGGGTGAACTAATTTTCTCTTTTTGTGTGTGTTCCCTCCAATAACCACACACTTAAGGATGTACTGGTGCCAGTAATGTTAACCAAGCCTAAAGTTACAAGAGCTTTCCAATTCTGGTTAAATTCAACTACATGTGGAGCAAATAGAGATAAAGCACGAAACTATTAATGTAGCAAGAAGAGAGAGAACAGAATTATGCTGGAGCAGGAAGGGTAATAGGGACAGAATAGTTGCAGAAATCTGTAATTTGTCAGCTGGAAAACCACAAAGGTATAGAGTATCTGCCTTATATCAAAATCAGGCCCCAGCAGAAAATGTGTTTATCAGCGTGCAAAGCATAAAGGAGAAGTATGAATGAATAATGCAGTCATGTTGATTGATTATAGTCCTATAATGTTACCCTCGAACATGGCCTCTACCGTGGGAAGCACCATTTATGGGATGAGCTGCACCCCAATTCTAAAAAGTGCAGCTTCCCTCATGACTAAAGACTCCTTCACATATAGAAGCAAACATACTTAAGGCACTGCCATTCCTCCTTCCCCAGCTTCTGACAACTGAGTTACTACTCTTCTGAACGTTTACGCCCTTCAGCCATGAGGAAGACAAATAGAAGGATTACTGTCAATATTTTAGTTTTTTACAGTTCCATTAAAAGGTACCTGCAAACAAAAGGGAGGGGGAATCAAGGCACTCTAATTTCAAATACTGAATGCCCTCTGGTTAAATGAACCTGCACAGTATGCGAGAAAGTGAACATTAAGTCATTTTGTGCCCTCAGACTAAGCTTCATTTTTGTTCTTGTTGTTGGAGGGATTGCATAAATCTGCCCCCCCCCAAAAAAAAACCAGAAAAGAAAAACTTGGGAAGGGCTGTTATAGCAAACCTAAGCACCTTGATCCCAACTATTTACAAGAAAAAAATTATTTAACTCCTACTCAGTATATAGTAAGCAAAGAAACTGGAATGGGCAATGGCAGTTCAGAACTTGAGTAGTGCAGATATAGAGTAGATATTCGGGACAGGATATACTTTAGAAACTCGAGAAGTAGGACTATATCACTTTTTGGCTTTCATTTTGTCTCTTTGACATGAGTCTGTAACAGAGAACCTTCCGTGTCATTCATTTATTCATTCGCACCTCAACTTGTATCAATGGAATTCTGCAAAAAAAATAATAGTAGAACTGAGTGATATCAAAAAAAATTAAAATATGGAGCAGAAAGTTGATCCTTGACAGAAAGCCATTTAAAGAAATTGGAAACATTTGAAATGTGGGTCTACAGACCGTTATTATGTTTAAGCTGGGTTGACAAAATTAGAAATGAGGAGGTGATAAGCCGCATGGGAAAATCAAGGAAAATCATCAAAACCATAAAAAAACAAAAGTTAGAATATTTTGGACATGTGACGTGACACCCAGAGAAAAACGGTATATTTCATTTAGTTCATACCGGAAAAGATCGAAGATAAACGATGTCCAGGTAGAAGAACAACATCAAGGCTTCAAAATCTACGGAACTAGTTTGGACTAAACCCAGCAGCACTTTTCCGTGCGGCTGTCGATAAAAATAGGATTGCCAACATGATTGCCAACGTCCGAGGGCGGATATGGCACAAGAAGAAGAAGAATGAATTTGCTTTCTGAACACCTGTTCAACCTGACAAGTGAGGGCTTCCTTGAGTCAAAGTATGGTTCCCACAAAGTGGAAGGAAATCTAATGGTGGGGCCACTGTGGCAATTACGTCCCCCCGCCCAACAGATTTACAAGTGGCTTGAGCAGTCCCTACATGTTACAGGAGAAGGTACTATGAAAGGGTCAAACTGCCAGCTCGTGTGATCCTCATATTGCAGAAACTGAATGGATTGCCAGTGCTTTTCCAAACCTAGGAATAAAAGGATAATCCTGAATGTCAAAAGCTGATTTAATTGTATTTTTGACCACCTGTTTGAATCTGAAGATCAGGAGGTTGACAAGGCAAGCCAGTGTGACCTCACAAAGGAAAAGCTCAGAAGCTTCTTGTGCCATCTTTGACTTTCATTCCAGTTATATGTCTACCTTGATGGGCTCTTTGTCAACATCCCATACTCTCTGCTGGATGTTACCTAGTATTTGTCACTACTGTATTGCTATGCCAAATGAATAATTCCCGCTGTCCACAGAGGCAAAAATATTTTAAAAATCAACAAAAATCTCAAAAAAAGTTGTGTGACCATTTTTTAAAAATCTAGGAATTGTTTGATAAAGAAGGCAATGTCAACATTGACCATATTAATTGAAAGTCTTCTTCCTTGCCACTTTGTGGAAGAAAAAAAAGATTTAATTCAAATGTTCATAGAGTACATATCAACAATCCATTTCTGCAATTCAGGCATAGACTTCTCCTTCCAGTTCAATTGTCTTCTTATTGTTTTGAGGTTTTTTTTCTAACAGGTTTATAGCTTAAAGAACCTCTTGAATAATAAATTCACAGGCCTCCTCCTACATGGTGCCTTTTGTGTAAGAGTTTCTGATAGCATGAGGAGGTTTTCTGACAAAAAGAGATATTGGTACATCTTTTTCCAAAATTTCACATGTCCTTTGAGTATCCTTCCCCCCACCCCACCTCCTCAATGCTATCTCTGCAGAAAACTGGTTGGGCACAAAAAAGAGTAAATAATTGAAAACAGGGCAACCAACAAAATATATAAATAAATGTGCTGCCCTGTATTTCTCCTAGAGATGAAAGACTTGGCTGGAAAATTTCTCATTCCTTCACAATGAGCCCTACAAATCATTTGGGATGAATTCGGTACCTCTATTGGTGTGGATTTTTAAAAAACACAACATAAACATTACCTGTTCCTCACTATAAAAAACAATTGGAAAGAACAAAAAAAACCATTTGAGCAATGACAGACTCACAGCATTAGGTAGTATAATACAGATCCCCCAGGTTTTCCTGAAATAGGTGCTTGGGAAATGCTTGGCAGAAATTGCTCCTGAAATCTGCTAAGTGTGCAGTCACTATTTCCAGACATTCATCAACTGATTTCTTTAGTCAGACTTGCCAAATCTTTTAGTAGGTAGCAAAGAAACCAAGGACATGGAAATGAAGGCCAATTCTCAAGAAAACCACCTCTCAGATTCTATGACACACTCTCTCCATCCAGCCATTTTGCTTTTTTTTTCCTCCTAAGAATTTAAACACATTTTCCTTACTTCAGCTAGTTCCAAACTTTAGTCTGATACGGGGAAATATAATAATTATACTCCCATGTATTTATTTATCTGTCATATTCGATATTATATTATTGGTCATCATGTAATTTGCTCACAAAAATTCTTATGAAGGAATGTGGAAGAGTCACTGAATTTACATAAGGGTATTTAGATATACCAACAGTGTGAATCTAAGTAGTGCAAATTTAGCACTTTACAAAGTTAAAATCGTAAAATGACCATCTATTAAAACTTTTGATAGCAACGTAGTGAATTATTTAAAGGCAGTTATGGAAATCATTTAATCTTTGCATCAAGAAACCTGTCGGATATATAGGGCTAAGATGGTACATGTCCAAAATAACCAACCTGAATGCTCAACTGGGGTTTTGAATGTGGAGCTCTCCAATTTCCAACCATCACATTAAAAAAAAAAACAAGGTATACAACATGTGAGTTTTATCACCTGGGCAAACATACACAGAATTGACTGCATTTCTGTCTGGTTGGTTGTCGGAGGCGGACTGGGGTTGCAGCCCGAATTTCTGCCCAGATCCCACAAGAGGCAAAAACGTTTCCTATATATGAGATCAAAATAAAAGAATTAACAGAATAACCCATTTGCTCAAACCACCTTATAAAGGTATGTCATCAACAGATAAATTGGCCTGATATAATAAAAAAAGGCATGTCATAGAATTTGGAATCTAGAACAATGAGAGTTTTATTTCGTTGAGCAAAAACGTACAAAAAGTATAAATCCCTCTACATCTCTCAAAAGATGCCAAAAAGAATCTGGAGAACTATTTTTTTCCCTTCAGTAAAAGCTCAAGGAGTTGAGCTAAGCAGGTTTTCAGTAGCCAGAATCCCTACACAGGCATCTCCTTGTCTTCCTTCCAAGTGAATTTATCCATCACTTGAAAATTTCCCATCTCTGCTCATCAGTCCTCAGCAAGTACACATTTCCTTTCTTACCTCTGCGCTCACAAAATCTCCGGGAGCAGAGACATTTATTTAACTTGACTTGCTCTTTTTCAAGCTATTAAGGTACTTCCTAACCTTGCTGGAAAACTGACACAGGCTCCTTTCACTCTCAGATTTATTTGATTTAATTTATTTATTCAATTTATGTAGCTGCCCATCTCACGTTCGTGCCTCCAGGTGGCTTACAATTAAAACATAAATAGTACCAACAAATCAAAAACATAAAACAGCTATATGAACTATGCAAACGTTAAAAACAATTAAAAGCCTTAAAATGCAATCCCCGAAAGAGCACAGCCATTCAAGAACCATACAGTCGTTTTATAGGCTCCATACCACTCTCCGATCCCCAGGCCAGATGGCAAAGCCAGGCCTACAAGCCCTTTCAAAAGACCATCAAGGATGAGGCCAGCCTGACTTCCGAGGCAACACAGATGTTCTATAGGGAGGATACCCAGACAATGCAGAGCAAAGATTCAACATGGGTTTGTGTATTTGCATAATATCCCTCCAGGAAATAAGGTGTAAGTGAGATGGGTCTTTTAGAGTCGATCTGGGACTGCAGGGGAAAATGTGGGATTCCCTGAACACAAGTCAGCTTGTGCAACACTGAATGTTGCCCCAAGTGGTAGCTAATGGGAGATCTGTTTCTGCCAAAACAAAACTCTTCGCAAATAGCTCAGCTTCTATTAATTATTATGGAGAGGAAAAAAACCCTTATGCAAATTCACTAGCCCTGATTTATATGTGTTGGAACAGTTACAACACTTCAGTACCAGAATATAGATTTCCTGTGCACACAGACTTAAAATAAAGGCGTTTTTAAAGCAAGCAACACAGATGGATTAATGTTTTCATTACAGCCATGAACATTGCAATGAACACTCATGCTGATCTTTTTAGCAAAAAAAGAGCACTTTCCAGGAGGCAAACTATTCTATATCTACAACTTCACTGAACTTTTTGATGTTGATTACTTTTTCTGCATAGCTTCAGTCATAATTCTAAAAGATTTTTCAAATTACACTGATCTCAGTGTACCATAGGTCATAGAATTAATGGAATAATGTCACTGTACTATATAAGAAGACAAACTTGAGTTTCTAAAAGCATCATTGGGAATAAATAATTTATCTCGTCCTGTGTGATCATGAGAAGATGCTGCTTATACATACAGTGAGGTGAAGGGGATCTGGACCTCAACACAATCCTTCTCCACAGTGGCTCCAATGCCATGAAACTCCCTATTCCCAGAAACATGCCTTCTTCCTCAGTGTCAGTCTTCCAAGGCCATCAAATTACTTTATTTATGCAAGACTCTTGAAGACCAGTGGCACATCGGCTGCCATTTGGAGGACTGATCTATTTTAATCTGGAGTAGGGAAGGTCTACATTGCAAACTGCCTAGAATTTCAGGATAGAGATGACACAGATCTAAGTCCTCGACTTTCAACCACTGCTGAGTCCAAAATTTCTGTTGATAATTTTACAATCTTTCTTGCCACAGTTAAGTGAATCACTGCAGTTGTTAAGCTAGCAACACGGTTGTTCAGTGAATCTGGTCTCCCCCACTGACTTTGCTGGTCAGACAGTTGCAAAAAGTGATTACATGACTAGTAATCACTAGGCAAGTGTCACAAACACATCCCTGTTGCCACATTTTGATCACATATCCATGGGGATGCTGCAAAAGTTGGAATTGTCAAAAACAGTTATAAGTCTTTTTTTTCCCCAATGCCCTTATAACTTTAAACAATCATTAAATTGAGGATTACCTGTATATAGTTAATTCTAAACTAAATAAACCAACTCACTAAAATCTAGAAATATAAAACAATAACAGTTGCAACAATAACCATTTAACATTAAACCACTAAAAGGATTGACTGCGGATGTCTCCTAAGGTGTAATGGGAGGGCTGCTTCTTCTCCAATGACTATTTGCTGCACAATGTGAATTGATCATAGTTTTTTAAAAAAAGGAATTCAGCAACGATGTCAAGGACCTGCCCCATATGCCTTGCTGATGGTCTAAGAACATAAGAGAGCCTACTATAAGCCTACTACCTATAAGAGAAGGCAGCCCTGGAGCTGTCTGGTCCCAAAC
>JANHFO010002118.1:327946-347383 GCA_032468095.1 Pareas carinatus
TCTATCTATCTATCTATCTATCTATCTATCTATCTATCTATCTATCTATCTATCTATCTATCTATCTATCACCTCTAAAGTCAGGACTATATTTATTAAGAGTAAATTTCCAGAGCTGAGATTACTCTTGCATCTATCAACCTAAAAATGTGTGGGCTTACACAATTCGGCATTCTTTCAACCTATAAGGATGCTTTATCTAACAGGAGGATTTCAATTGCTTCAGAGAGGAAAGAGATGTTTTATTACCCTGTATACTGCATTCCTAGCAAGAGTTGCAGTTCCCAGAAACATAATTAGGAAAAAATAAGATAGATAGCTATCCCGACTAGTTCAAGATTGACTCAGCCTTCTATCCTTCTGAGGTTAGTAAAATGAGGACCCGGATTATTGGGGGCAATATGCTGATATTGTAAACTGCCCAGAGAGTGCTATAAAACATTATGGAGTGGTATATAGGTCTAAGTGCTATTGCGAGATAGTTAATAATGCCTATAAAGGGATCATCATTTCTGGCCAAAAAGATAAAAGCAGATCCCGCTCAGTTCTTTGAAAGCACAATGTAAAGGAGAAGGGTGGAATGATGGAGGGGAGGGGTGATAGAGAGGGGTCAGTTAAATTTAATCTTTTTGAATCTCACAGATTTTACAAAAATACTTTTAAGCATGTCCTTACTAATGCTATGAAATCAGTGGGGTTTAATAATGCTCATCTTATCAGCTTCTAGCCCTTAAGGCTGTGACACAGACTTAAAAGTAAGTCAAGTATACTTCATCAAGCAGTTTAAGCCTTCTCTAAAACTCCATTCCCCTGACTAACAGAAGAATTATGACAATAACAAATAGAGGTAGGTTTCTTTGCTGCATACTACAAAAGTCCCAGAATTCAACCTTTCATGGCACAAAGTATAGATTATTGCACTGCCAGCAAATTTTGATTTTTAGAAGAGCAAACAAACAGCCATTGCGAGGCTATCACTGGCATTTGGAGCTGCTGTATATTACTAGCAGTAAATCCCTGGTACTGTTCATTCCTGTCAGAGAAATTAGATGGCTTAGATGACTAAATGCCACAGTTGTTTTCAGTAATTACTGTGAGACTGATATCATGGAGAGCAATATATACAATCAAAGAAGATCTCAGATTTCTTTGCTTAGGAAAGCTCAAATTACCGATACCCTTGGATACACACAGAGGGGCCTGTAGCTCTTAAGGCAACCAAGTTGAAAAAGCTAAACTCCAACTACCAAATCTCCCTAGATTGTCCAACCAGCAGCAACTGCTTGAAACTACTTTTCCCTGTTTGTCAACAAAAATGTGAAAAGCCCAGTTCAAAAGAGAGGAAATGCCACATTGCTCAACCAGATTCAAGGAATCTGCCTGTGTGAATTCCTCCTTGGAGGGGGCTGCACAAGCTTCTTTCAAATTAAGAGCCCTTTCCATGCTCCTTGGAGTTCAGAAAAAATTGCCTCCTTCCCAAATTTGCCAAAGGCAGATGAATTTCTGTAAAAAGAAAAAGTGAAAGAACAAAGAAAGTATGTCAATCAATCCTTACGTAGGTGGCTAAATATCCTAACTAAAAGATGCTGGAAAATATGCCTGAAAAAAAAACAGTTCTTTGTTGAATTGGATCCATTTCAGCCACCAGAACTCTGATTTTAGGACAATAATCAATATCTTCTATTACCTGCAGCCACTTTGACAGGCCTTTTTAGTGAGATTCTGAGGCGCAGAAAGGAAAATTACTAGTCCTTGCTGTTTAAAATAATGCATTTTACACAAATATTATGCAAACAACTGGAGGGAGCTATGGATTGAGTCAGTGTGTACTATACCAGTATAAACCCAGTCCAAGGGAGACATATACCTGATCCTTCCATTTTAGGAGAAGAAAGTTGCTTTCCCACTTGGCTATTATTTCTAAACATAGAATGGTACAGATTTTTTTTTTCAAGCTGAGTTTATCAGCTCAGTAACAAGCAAATTAAGCAACCAGCTGTCAACAAAAATGCAAAACTTCTGAATACCAGCAAGAAGCTTGTTGGCATGAGTGTTTTGTGGACAAAAAGGAGAGACAATAAGCAAAAGAAATACACCAAATCCAAGACAAAGAGCGAACTGGAATATATTGCCACAATTTATAGCAGGAGGTTGTTTCAGTTTAGCATTTGAAGGCGACAATTGCCAATTTTCATGTTTGCCGAACAACAACCAAAGCCCACCTTTTCGAAATGCTGACTGGTGTCTCAGCTGAGTAAATCCAAACTGGGACACTGAGGAAAACCTTTATCAATACATCTGCCAACATCAAATCAACCAGCTCTTTTATTAAAACTCCACAGATGGCCTGTCAAATTCTCTCCTCTCTTTGTGGATAGAGTAACTGGGAACATAATTTCAATTAATATATTCATTTGGGAGAATGTTTCTTGGATGGGGCATCGTTCTCCCCCGTGAGATTATTTTAAAGATATTTTTTGTTTTGCTTCCGCGGCTTCTACAAGTAGCAAGACATTTTAGTTTTCTTTAAGGTTTATAGTATATTAACTATCTGCAAACTCCACGATGGGCCAGCTCTAGTCTTTTTCTGGAACTTTAGAAGAGAAATGGAAGCAGCCCTTCCCCAAACTGAAGAATAAAATTTAAGGATTTTTTTTTTAGACTGTTTCAGAAAACTGTCTGGAGACATTATAGGTAAGTTCAAAGCAAAGCAAATACCTGATGGGGTCACAAAAGCTTCAACTCTTTCTGCTCATGGAATAAGAAAAGAGGTGTGTTTCTAGGAAGCTTAACAAACACGCTTACTATAAGGGCACTGTGTTAAAAATAACAACAAAATTCATCCACTTTGACCCAATTCCACATTTTTAAACACACTGAATACTGTTTCTCAAGAGATGCACAAGAGAATATCAACCAGCACATGGACCATCCAGATGGTAAACCCAATGAAATTCGGAGACAGAATATTACCATCTCTCTTGTCCAGCGCTTTTACTCAGGATCTCAGTACTAAACGTATATGTCCATGTAATGCTCTCTAGAATTTTATTAAGCCACATCATAAAAACTCTGGAAAGAAACTATTATAGCTCTATAAAGTTCACAAACATAATGCAATCTATTTATAACAATAACAGATACATTCCTTCTAAATCCCATCATCAAATTTTCTCCACAAAGACCAATAGTTAACTATGTTGACCTCACATAACATTTCAAAGAATCCTAACAGACCCTCAAGGTCATCTTGGTCAATTCCTGAAAAAAGAAGAAACAGTACTGGATGCAACAACTGTATGTTTAAGAAATGGCCCATAGCTTTGTTTTGACATTCCCAAGGGAGCGTCATTCACTTCTGAGGCAGACAGCTGTGGGCTTCCACAATTAGGCATGTTGTAGATCCTTATAATCAAGGATTTTCAGCTGGCAGGGTCTAGAAGAGCCTTTTCTGCTATGGCTCCTGCCCTTTGCGGCACCCTGCCCACCTGAGATGAGATCCACACCCACCCTTCTGGCCTTCCCTTAGAGCTGAACACCTGGATCTGCCTGTCAACCTGGGGCGTCATTATATTGCATTATATTGGAGGTGGCTGATGGATTAAAACAAGGTCCAAAATCTCCCTCTTGTGTGCATCCAGAGCCACAAATGGCCTCAAGAGCTCTCAGAGAGAATACCAATGATCAGATGACTGCAAAGAAATATGATCCTTCCAACCTCCTCCCATCCCGTCAGAACTATTCCTTCCAACAGTCCCACCATCCTGCCAGAACCTATGAAGTTTCTTGGATAAGAAGTGAAACGTCTTCTTGAAGAAAAAAGGAAAGGAAACCCAGGCCAGTTGCCTTTGGAAAAAGCACCTTTGAAACAAATATGACCTGGATGACTGAGAATTTTCAACATTCGACATTCTGGTTATATTGTTAATAGGCCAGATGTCTTGCTTTATATGTACTCGAAATAGGCGTTTCAATGTTTTTATTGTTTTAAAATGTTTTTAAGATTTTAATTGTAATATTTGTAATTGAATTGTGAGCCACCCAGAGTCGTTTGCTGAGACGGGCAGTGATAGAAACCAACCAAACAAATCTGTCTCCATCCTCATCTTTTTAACTGTAAATTATATAACTATTATTATGAGTATCTGTTGCTTCAATGTTTTATTGGTTTTTATTGTTTTTAAGCCACTCAGAGTCATTACTAGGCAAGGTGGGTGGCAAAAATCTCAAACGAATAAGGAAGGTAGCCCTTAACTGCATGTTCATAACTAAGAAAAGGTAAATGATGAATTTGAAGAAATGAGAAGCTCTGATGCTAAGCCACTGTGATAGCCAGATGCTTCCCTAAAATCCAGTCATACTACTAGGAAATCTTCAGACATGCACTGGCTTCCATCCCAGTCAAGATTCTCAAGTTGAATGTACAAAAGTCTTCAGGAGAAAGACATGAGTGCACACTTGGCAAATTCTCCAGTTTCTATAGCACCTGAATAGAGCTACTGTGAATTCAGAGACTGACGTTTTCCAAACACAGAAGAATTACACCTCCACAGAGATTAGACTGGAACTCTCATTAACAAGACACTGCTATGCATTAACTATGCTTATTTTCTCTGAAATTATAATGCCCTGGATGCAGTTTAGAGTCACATATTAGCATGAGACACCTGGATTGGAAAGCCCTCAGGGCCTCCAATACAAAGCTGGAGATAAAAAAAATATGAGCCCACCTACAAATTCCCAATTTGGGGAATTCTCTGTTTGATTAAATCTCCACAACTGCCATGGCCTCCAACTGTCTTTCTCCATGGAAAAAGAGGACTTGGATGCGGAGATGCCTGCTCTGGATGAATGCCAGTCACGGGAACCAGGAAGCAAGCCAGCACTTAAGACTCTGACAACAATCATCCAGAACAGACACAGAGCAAGCTAGATGACAGAGGTCATCTAACTTGTTCTGCATGATTGCTGGCAGAAAACACACACACACACACCCTCTGGAGAACTAAGCAGACACACCACACTTAGTTCCTCAAGAAACAAAAGAGGTAATGGCCTTCATTTGGCCACACCCAGTGAATGACCTAAATCGGAGCTCCATAGGAGTAGTTGCTCAAACATCAACTCCATCTTCTCATATCTCTGAATATGCTGCCTGAACCTTGGCTATTTGACTCCATATAAGCTGGCTACTGTTCTGTAGCATCATGGATATCACTCTTGAATATTAACTGGGCTTTGAATTCTCAAGCAAGTTGTTGCTCCTTTGTAAGCAGCACTGGTACAAAGCAGCACTGGTACAATCATGCACTGGTCATCTCCTTGCTGTTACCTATAGTTGCTTGCAAACCAAAGTGAACTCCTTGAAGCTGCATGCATCTACAGCCTGAAACAACAGTGACAATCAATTTTCATGGTGTAGCATACCAATAATAGTCATTTTTGTGAACGGAGAGATTGAAAACTAAGAAATCTTAACAGCTTGGATACAAACTATGTTTTGCAAAAAAAAAAAAAAAACCATTAGCTACATTGTCATATTGATCTACAACTGAGGAAACCCAGGTTTAAATTCTCCATCAACCGTGAAGCCTACTAAAGTGAGCACTGTTTTCCAGCCTGATATCACAGGATTGTTCTGTGAGAAAAATCGGGAAAGATTGTGCACATTAATCATTTCGGGCCCTCCCAGTCCTTGATGAAAAAGTTGTTAAATGAAAATAAGTAAATAAAAACAGAAGACAATAAACATAATATAGATGCTAAATCAATAGAGAAGTTGGAATGAACGTGTTAGTCAACATAATACTTAGAAAGATTTTTCTTTCCATATAGTTGATTTCCCCCGTATTGCTCAAATATTAATTTTACATCACCCATATACAAAAACAGCACTCTAGGTCCAATATTGCTAGATTCAATCATCTTTCTTTTTAAAGAAAACCAAAAAAGGAAAATAAAGAGATTAAAATATACTAAAATCCATAAAACCTAGCTAACACTGGAAAAATCTATCCGTTGTGTTAAGGAAGAATGTATTAAGAAAGAAGACATATACCAGAGTCTGAAAATAAGCAACAAGTCATTGATTTCTTTACTGAGTCCAATTGACTCTTCTCCAAAGACTCCTGCTTTGATTTTTTTTTAAAAAAAATAAAACAACTGGGTTTCACAGAACCCTAGAATACTGCAAAGATTTGAATGGGCTCTCCGCAAGGAACTAGGAGAAGGGGGGGAAATGAATGTACTTAGCCATCCACTCCCATCTTCGCTCTATTCTTTCCTGGCTAAGGATAACAGAGTTTGCAAGACCTTCTGTCCATTGAAAAGATGGCATGACTGCCTTTTCTTCACCCAGGTTCACAGCAGCCAAATCTGGCTCCAAACTCCTACAAGTTTTTCCAACTCTGCACCCTATTCCAACCTATTCGCTTTCTGTGTTGTAGAAAGTATTTGGGTACATGCATAACCGTGTTCCCAAAGAGATCTTCTTAAAGGTGGGCTCTTGTAAACATCTGCATAAGTCGCACTGAGCTCTACGGGAATTAAAAAAGAAACATAGGATTATACTCCTCAACTGCAATGTCCTTGTGCTTTAAACTCCTCTGAAGTGGAATTTCCGCCAGAATAACCATATATGAGAATCACATTTGCAAAGGCAGGCTGGAGCAAGAGGATGACTAAGTGGCTTCATTCACGAATTCTTCACAAAGGAAAAAAAAACATGCCAACAACATAGATTCTGTCTGTCTGTCTCTCTCTCTCTATTTATCCACATCAGCATACTGTATCCGTGTTATTTGTTTCTTGAGTATTTGAAAAATCATTGTCTAATTATTTTTATAATCTTATTAAAAATTACAACAATAAAATACAAAATAAAAACACAGAAGGCGCAAGAAAAGAAAAATGGAACAAAAATAATATAGTAAAGAAAAATCTATAAATGTCTTCCTTTATCACAAGTATAAGCAGTTTTAGTGATATCATCTTCTCTTAAAATATAAATGACCTTTTCTTCCCATTTCCCTTGTCTATAAAGAAATCCTTAAAGCCCTGTCATTTTAATCGTGCTGTTTATCAGAGATAACATTTCTATTTTAATCTTAATCAAATAAATCAAATTTATATTTCTTCCTTTTACTTCTAACAATCTTGATCTTTAGTTCCTTCAAATAATGTCCTAGCAATTGATTTTTATTTTGCTCCTTCTCACAAAATTCTTCAAATCTTTAACAAACCTCTTTTATAAATCCAATGTAGGAAAACTGTGCAGGTCATCCTCTTGGTTTGCTATTTGTATAGCCCTTTTAATAAAAAAGACATCAGCCAGTTTCTTTTGTATGCCCAGTGTAACATCTTTTTCCATGTCAAACTTGCAGCCTGTCATTTTTAAATACACTTTCAAATAAGTCTCAGTCTAGTCAACTCAAAGCTGTTCTCTTTCATAAAATGTTTAAAACAATCTATATGTCTGCTCTTAATAATATTATTAGATGTAAAGTTATACGAATTGGAGCTATTGGTCTTGATAATATGAGGAAAATTAGAAATCACAAGTAAGTTATACTTGAATGATTGGAATAAATAAAAATTATGAATAGATGGATGAAATGTGGTAGATATGTAGATATGTGATAAGTAAGTTGAAATGTAATGATAAAAGATAAGGATGAAGAGAATGTAGAAAACAAAGAAAATTAGGATATTTGGACAAAATGTATGTAGAATTAAAAATAAAACAGGAAAAATTTGACTGGTGGCAAAACAAAAATGACAAAGTAAGAAAAGAGAAAGGAAGAAGAGAAGAAGGAAGGAAGGAAGGAAAGAAGATAAAGGAAGAAGATCAAGAGAAGGAAGCAAAGAAGCTGGCAAGGTGAAAAGAAAAAGAGAGCAAGATGTTAAAAATGATAGTTTATATTTGATTGTATAAAGTTACCTTGCCATGATTGTTAAAACAAATTTGCAAAATAAAAAAAGAAAGAAAAACAATCTATAGAGATGGATACACTTATAAAATCAACTTCAGGGTTCATTGTTCAAAAATATCCTTCAGTATGTTCAGTATTAAAATATTTTGCTTCATTTGGTATTTGTAAGTCAAGTTTAAATGCTCTTCTCCTTTAATTCTAATATTTGGTTCCTTCTAGTTCTCTCTGGTGTCAGATAAATGAAACTCACTTGGTGCTGTAAAACCTGTAGACCCAAATGTTCCTAGCAGCTGAAAGGCATTTGCACAATAAGAAAAGTATTGGACCCCAGTACCTTTTCAACAGTGCTGACAGCCATTTGAGCAAGATGGTTATTCCCTCAACTCCCAGAGCTATAAACCCACCAGAGACAGCTGTCTTAAAAGTTTTCTAATGAGAAGCAACAATCTGGAGCATTTGTGGGCAATCTCAAGCCCTCTCCTTGTTTGGAAAGGAAATATCAAAGAACTAGTCTACTCATCAGCTGTTTATTCTGCCATAGTCATTGGCTCCACTTTTTGCTGGACTTTCCCCCCACCCCCAGGAATTGCAGGCCTAATGTAAAGTGGACTTTTTTCAAAATATGAATGATTGGCTGCAAACCCGTACAATAGTAAACAGTACAGAAAAATGTGAAAGCAGAGAGGGTGAAACAACATCCACTGCAACTGGTATTATTGCTTCTAATGTTTTATGTTATGAGAAATTAAAATTCAGTTTGCCAGGTTTCATATTAAAAACAATATTTTCTCTTGTAGAACTTAATGAATTTCTGGATAGAAGTTTTTCAAAATATCATTGGCAGTCGAGCTTTGAAAACAACCTGTCTTTGTGAGAGAACCTTCTCTCTATATGCAGCAATAAAAACATCAATTGTCCCAAATATTGAACTTTTATCCAAGAGAAAGCAACCATACCTCAGTAACTGACCATAGATTGTTTAATTAAACATTAACCTCTTGGTTAATTACAAAATTCAAGTTAAGTTTTTATTTTTTTTAGATTGGAAATATTATTTTTACATTTACAAATAGCCTGCGTCTTTTATTGTCAGCTTCTGTTAACATTAGTGCTTTTTCTCTTCATTACTGGTTCTGAGGATTTTTGTTTTAACTAACTCTTTCTGCAACCTGATAAAAATCTGAAAACTCCTCTTCTAGTTGACCATTTAATTCAACAAAACCATTCTTATAGTATTCTCTTCAAAACTATACTTCAATATTTCACATATTTTATCCCAAAATTTCAACCGAAAAAGAGTGTGAGAGATATGTAAGCAATAATTAGTAATAATGGTTCCAGAGTGTCAACCCAATACGTATTTATTTTTTGGGTATAGCATTTTACTGTCTGTCTGTCTATCCATCCATTCATCTATCCATCTTCTTTCTTTGATGTTAAATATCTGTTTCTTTTTATTAAGAATGTATGTTTGAATTTACATAACAGAGCTACCAAATTCTCACTGTTTCCAGCCACTCCGTTTCCACATCAGTTCCATACCCTGCATCCTTGAACTCATCCACATGGCTATCCTAAAACCCTTGTGGAAGAACTGGATATAAATAAGCACATTATAAATACATAAAATAAACAGACACTACTAATTGAACCAAATTGATATTTAGATTTGCTATAGGATTAATCACCTATTATACACTTTACTACTGAAAGGATGGGAAATCCCATTACAGCTCTCAGCAGTAGCATTTTTAGTAGCAAAAATATTACCTGCTTCTACCCAATGCTTCATATTCAAATAGGAAGCACTGCACCTCAAAATGACCACATAATGACATCAACATGTCTAGTAAGTAATCAGCAGAAATAACAAACTTAAAAGTAATACAACAGTACAGATGATTCCACTGTAATTCCAAGACTGCAAATTAGCTACAGCTTATTTTACAAGAAAGGACCTTGCTTGATTTAAAGTCATTCCCATTTTTCTTTTTTTGGAAGTAGTGGGCTAGTATTTCTACAAGGGCCGCGGTCTTAAGAGATCAAAAGGAAGGTAAAGAACAGATTGAAAAATTATGTTTGCACGTATACCAGAAAGGTGCACACCATGAATTTAATAATTAGAATCTTATTCTGAAGGGCCCTTGGTGCTCTTGAAGCTTGTTTTCTTGCCGACGTTTCATTACCCAGACTAGGTACCATCATCAGTGCTAGTAATGAAACGTCGGCAAGAAAACAAGCAACCTCTCATTTCAATCCTGTGCCTCAAATATTCTCCTTTATTGGAATCTTATTATGTTAGCATCTGTGGCAGGGGGCAGGGGACTCTGCTTATGAAAGCAGTACTACAGTTTCAATAGATACAATAAAAACCCAGCTGTTTTTTTTATACCTGCACCGTAACATTTCATACCTATATGAAAAGGGCAAAGCTAATGGTATACTAATTACATCATTATGACAAAACCAGTAGCACGATCTTGCCGGCATTCATATACTCTCCCCATCCATACCCCCAACAGATCGAAAGTACACATAAAGTGAAGATCTGTAAGCAGAGGCATAGTGAATATTCTGGCCTTGATAAGGGTTGTAATAATCACTCTGAAGGATGAAATTTACAGAGATATTAACTGATCCTTATTTATCAATGGATCAGAGAGTGATACAAAATGCTTTCAACTAGCTTGTGCTCAACACTACTTCATCTCTATGGCAGACTGCCGCAATGTGTTTAATATGGTCCTGCGTTCGAAGGCACTTTAAGGAACTGAAATTGATCCAAAACCTTGCAGCAAGACAATGACATCATGATACTTATACAAAGGTTTGGCAACTCTCCTGGCTCCCAGGCGTGCCACAAAGAACACCTAAAGCTCTTCACAATTTGCAGCCAAAGTATCTGGAAAATGTCTGTTCATTTCAATGCAGTCTCTTTTTCAATTGTCGCTACGTCTGAGATTCAGCTATGGAAAAGCACATTCTAAGAGCCGTGGTGGTGCAGATCCTTAGCACTGCAGGCTAATTCTGCTGACTGTCAACTGCCAGCAGTTCAGCAGTTTGATTCTCACGGGCTCAAAGTTGACTCAGTCTTCCATCCTTCTGAGGTCGGTAAAATGAGGACCCAGATTATTGGGGGCAATATGCAGACTCTGTAAACCACCCCGGGAGGGCTATGAAGCAATATGTAAGTCTAAGTGCTGTTGCATAGACGTACTCCAAAATATTCTTCCACAGAACAGGCTAATTATCTAGAGGAGGAGTGCACAAAAATCCTGGAACTCCTCTAAAGCTGACTTATAGTTGTACAAAATAAGGGAGAATTTATGAAGTATGCAGAGGGAGGTAATCATATTAAATTATACTGATTTTAAATTAAATGATAACTCAATCACTTTTTGGAATATACCCAATGTTGTACCTTTCCAAGGCCAAACACCTTAAACTGGTAGTGCACAGAGTATTTTTTACTGGAGGACGTTTAAATTTGACCACTTCTTTCTTCACTGAACATTGATCTCTCTTCTGGTTTTTTCCACTCAGAGCTGCTTTGATTTGTGAGATGAGTGGCATATAAATTTAACAAAAAAGGATAAATACTTGTATGGTGCTTTTGAAGGCATTTTGCCTCCCATGTTTGAAGTGTAGAAATACATGTCTTTAATAAGTATGGAATAAGAAGATGAAGATGGGAGTTCCGCATCTACTCCAAAGATATCGTGCAAGTAGGACAGGAGCTAAGTCACCTTATAGTACCAAAGGTCTGATGTGTGCGCTGTACCTTCTTCCAAATGAACAGAATCACACTCAATTTTTTTTACATTGAAAAAAATGGAACCTTGATAGGTGCGATTAAAATAAAAATAGTGTGAAATTGTAAATGCAGCAAATGGGTGAAATATAAGAAATTCTTACACGAGGATGAGAAGTGTGAATCTGAACAAAACAGAAACTGAAATGATGACATGAAAATTGAAATCTAACAGGTATGTTGCTGGATTAGGACAACTTTGCTCCCAAAATGACAAATAAAAAAAGGCAATCCAAACTGTCAGTAAACTGCAAAATATTCACATTCATCAGTTAAAGAGTGTTAAATGTAATTGTATTAAGGAGCAAGCAATGATGTTTGCAATACCCATAGTCAATGAGGAAAGCCAACGTTTGCTGCACGGTAAATTATCCCCAATTACATTTAGCAGAGTGGCTCTCTAATTATACATACAAACAAAATAACACACAGCAACCCTAAAGTAATTCAATCATTTTCTTTGCACATTAGTATAATTCTGGCACAAGAAGCAGGAAAGTTTCCTTTTAACATTTGTGATTCCATTTCATTCGGACAATGAAAAATTCACTTTGAGAAGATCCTATGCTTGTTGAATCTCTATCACATTAAAATACTAAGGCTTTAAATCTGCCTTTCTCAACTAAAGAAACCTAGACTACAACTCCCATGCTCTTCTCTAATATAAGACATTTGCTGGCACCAATTGGGGAAGGCTAGTTTAAGTAATTGAGACAGACTGATCTCCTTTTTTTCAACAAAAAACAAGACAAATCTTTATTCTCTTCCTTATTATAATTCAAAACTAAGTATACACTTGAAGAGTGATTGAAGCCCTATTTATAACTCATTTGGAAGGAGGAGGGAGGGGGGAATTTGTGGCTTTTTATATGTTGCTAACCTACAATTCCTAGCAGTCCCAGCATGACTAATGCTGAGGAAGGCTGGAAGTTGTAGCTCAATAAAATTTGGAGGGGAACATGTTGCAAACCCATCTTGCAAACTGACCTCATTAGGAAATTCTTTGGACAGTTGAAAATCCAGATGTTCTCCATACATACAGCTACAGATACCTGGAAATGGTGTGTATACATGTTGCAAAACCATGGACGTGCAAACTACAAAAGAGAGCAGGAAGATGACACTCTTCATCTATTGCTTTACATTTGGAGTTCATAGGCAACTGGTACTACTAAAGGCAGAAAACACAAACAGCAACTCCACAATCAACCATAAGTCAAATGTATCCTTTTGTCCAATTCACCAAGGCAGAACTTGCAAATTCTTGATCACTGAACAGTTATGAATCTCAGCTACTAGAAACAAAAGTGTCCCAGGTTCAAATGTCCCCTTGGATGTTAACTCAACAAAGGAAACTTAGGAGAATCTCTATTCTCAGATCCCCATCATAAAACAACAGCAATGATTACAGCCTGTCTTTATTGCTTTAAGGACTCTCTATTTGGATGTAAGGAACTTTGATGTGGTTATGTCTCAGCAGGTGGCAACAGACCTTTCTGTTGAGAAACTAAGCTTGGCCATGCCGATCCGAATAGGAGGGCAATAAGAAATCCCGGAACTGTAAACTGGATAAAGAAGTAAATAACAACAGTAATAAAAGATCCTGAAAGGAAGCTGGAACACATTACTTTGCAAGGCCTGTTCACGTAATGATTGAACTCAATTAAAGGGCAGATTTACCTTTGCAATGTTAACAATGACAATCACAACAGTGCTTCATTTGAATAAGCCATTCACACATTCAGTACAGATTGTGACATTTGCTATAAAATACAGCTCTGGATAATGATTCCTTCCAGTTGTCGAATTCGTTTTTCTAAAAAGTAAAAAATGGATATTTCATTAAAAAGAACCGTTCTCCCAAAGAACATATACTCGGGAATCAGTTTCCGAAGACAAAATGAACTTTGAAACAGATGTTAGAAGCTTTCAAGAGCCCTGGCTGGAGCTAAAACAAGTTCTAATACAAAGAAAAGTGATGGCATTCCTTAACAAAAGCAGCAGCAGCGCTCACACACACAAAAAAATACCCTTTTTAAATAGCAGATCCACTCTTCTCTTCATTTCCTCTCATCCTGCAAGCAGAACGCAACATGCACCTTGCCAAACTGATTGTATTAACAGAAGACTCTAATTGCCTCCTGAAAGTGGAGCACCTATGAATAAAGGTATTTGGGCAGAGATAATGAACTTCCCAAGAATTGTTGGGAGCATAAATTTGAATATTAGAAGTATTCAGGACTTCTGGTGGTTGGATTTTTTTGCTGTGCGTTTTTTTTTCATGCAAAAGCAATCTTCACACTTCATTTTATCAAGGAACTTTATCTTCGGTTCCAAAATTGGACTCCCTTCCCCCTCCTTTTTTTAATTAGGAAAGCCCATCCTGATCCCCACCCACATCACCAGGAATTCAGGGAGGGGAATTCCCTGTGCCAGCTGCAGCAACTGGAGGGAAGAGGGGGGAGCTCTCAGTCAAGGCATCATTAACTGGCCTACTTATCCCGGAAGGCTCACACAAAGAATTCTTTCAAGCCACTCACAGTCTCTGCAGTCTCGGACGAAGCAGAGGTGTATTTGCCAGTTTTGCCTCATCACAAATTTCTGGCCTGGACATGCTCTGGTGCTTAGCCCATGGCTCCTGCTCACAAAGACCGCTCTGCCTGGGGGAAAGGAAGGGTTGTTCCCACAACCCCGCTGCCTCTCTCTGCACCATGTATAATCTGCAAAGTCTAGTTCAGCTGAAAACTGACCCCTTCTTGGAGGCCCCTGTAGCAAAGAAAGGACTCAGAGGTTGAGAAATCACAACACACACACACACATATATGAAGGAGCAAGGAGATCAGCAAGAACAAAAAGAAAGCATTCCCTGGAAGCGGAAGGAAAGGAAAACAATTTTTTAAAAGGAGATCTGCCCGTGATTCCTCTTTTAGCATTCTTTTGCTCTTCTTCTTCCACTCCCTTTTCCTTTCGGAGTAAGAAAAAGAAAACGGTTGCTTTTTATGGAGTTTTATTACACTGCAAAGTTCACCTGCCTACACCAATGGGATCCGTGGCGCTGCAGAGGAGAATAAGCATTACTAATCTATTCTCCTGGATATCAGGAGAACCAAAAAAAAATAAAATACGGTATCCCTTGAGGCAAAATACTCTTCATAGTCAGACTTCAGCAGCATAATCCATAAATGTTCTCATTTAGAGTTTGCAATAAAATTATCAGCCTATCCTACCTGTTCATTCTCACACACGCGCCCCTGCTCACCCATTATGCCATTTCAGAGAGCCAAAGCGATTGCAGAGGGGAGTGAGTGGCGAATGAGGGGACAGAAATGATCCCATGAAAAATGAGACAGACAAAAACGGCTCAAGGAAAGTGCAGCTATTCTTTTACAAAACGCAAAGGCCATTTTTCAGCTGAAACTTGGGATGTTGCAGTCATCCTTACGAAAACACAGCATGTCCCTATTCCATCTTTTCCAGGTGTACAGATTGACTAGGTGTCTAGCCCAAATCCCCCCATGATCCAAGCCACAACTACAACCTAGGAACTCTACCCTCATAGCTCATTTTCTTTACAGAAAGTCTAAGATATTCTCTTTCACTGCTTAAACTACGAAGTGCGTACCAGACTGTGACTTGACAGATTGACAACTGTACCAAAAGCTCACAAACATTCAAGTTGAACTTGTTGCAGGACAATCTCCCAAATGGAATACGACCTCCAGCACAAAAGTAAGGGATTTAATCATCATTTTTTAAAAAAAAATATATAAATAGCACATTTTTTAATTGTAATGTTTTAGGAAGAAAATCATACACGTGCACACACACTTGTACAAGAAAAGCAACAACAAGCCTCCGTGGCTTTGATAATTCCTTCCCCAGAATCCAATTAAATAGTAGCCGTTCACAAAAAAAGCTGCAATATTCCTTCGCACTAGCCATGCATTCAATATAATCGTCAGTGAAAACTGTAGCACATTACAAATTGATTAAGGACAAGAATCAATACAAGTATCAGCCGCAACCTTGAATAACTTTATTTTCCAACACTGGAAATTTCACAACTGCAATTTTGCTTAAAACAACCCATTACTATTTTTTTTAAAACAAAAAAAAACCCAGCATGTTCCTAATTTTCAACAAGGAGAGAATAATCTCTGAACTGGCGTACAAAAACTTCTGAACAACTCTTTTATTCAAAAATTGAATTATTCACCTATGCTGATTTAGAATTCTCCTATGCAAAATTATCCTCACAACAATTCACAATCTCCCTCAAAGCTATAAAATTTTTTCTACATTATTTTACCCTAGAATATCATCCAATCAGGAAACATATGAAATTTAAATTCTCTTTGAAACTGAAGTCATTTCTTTTTTTTTTCAAATGGAGGTTAAGTTCATGTTGTCATCAGCCTCAAATATCCAAGGTCTCCTAAATCCTAAACTAAGACATCACATCCATGATCACATCACTATTTAGCTTAAATGTGCACAACAAAACACTTGTTAACAAAGGCAAGTATTTCCAGCATATATATGACATTTACCCTGTGCACTGACAATAAAAGCATTCTGTCAAAGTATTTGATGACACTTGTCTCTCTTGCCTTTTACAATTCCTGCTTTATCTTATATTCATCTACAGATACTGCAAAAATGGGCACATTTCTGCTGCTGTGTAATCTTCCAATCACCTTAACATTTCCATCTGCACCTCATTCCGCCCACCCCACCCTCAAATGCATTAGCACCCCAAAGGCCAGCCAGTTGATTTTCTCATACCTGCAGTTCGGAGGTGGATCCAGGGTTATTTCGGCTAGCTCCTTCTGAATTCTGTTGGCAAAATGAGAACAGGCACAAAGCATTTGAGACAGTTGAATAAATCAGGGAATTACACTGCCCTCTACCACCATGCAGTTAAATGCAAGATTGGTTTTGCCTTCTGTAATGCTAACATGGCTGCTTCCTCTTTGTTCTCACAGGCACAACCCAAATCCCAGGACAGAGAAACTTTACAGCTTTTTTTCTTCTCTGTTATGGTAAACAGAGAGAGCATTTACACCTCAACCTGGCAGGAATCCCTTCAGAGATCTCTGAAAAGTGAGTCTTAGGAATTTTCAGCCATTCTTTATAAAGGCTTTTTTTTTAATTAAGAAAAAATCTTATATGCAAATGAGACTAGTAAGGAAGGCAAGAGGAGGGAAAGAGGAAATACAAGAAGATTTCAGAATGACTTTGTTCCAATAACTGAAAGAGTTACAGGCAAAAGCGATTACACAGTAAATATTTTTGGCTGAATTATTTTCTACTTCAGACAGTGAATTTTAGCATTTCAGTTCACTTCAAAACTATGCAGGCAAGTGATCAGAGCAGAATCTAGTGATAACTTTAGTTGCACCTTCCCCCCTTCTGTTCTTTCCTCTCTCCCAATATTTGTACTGAAGATTTGCTAGTGACCTTGTTCAATAAAACACATAGTGATATTATCAGTGACGGCTCCAGCCCTGGACAGAAGCTATAATGTGTCAGTAAAAAAAAATTAATCAGTTTTATTACAGTTTAACAAAAAGATATCAGAAGGACGGAGGGTCTGTAATTCATTCTCCAAATAACATATTTTAGGGAAAGCAAATATTGAAGATTTTAAAAGTTCAGGCAATTTATGCTTTGTTGATAGAAAATTCATTATTATGATGTATATTAAGTTGGATATAGTTTAAATACTTAAACTTGTGCTCTACAAGAATTTAAAAAGGCTATGGAACTAAAAGGTGGGAATAAAATTTCAAAACGCCGAATAAAATAGTCATTTTCTCCACAACAAACATATTGTACAAATTATTTTGTGACAGCAGCTGGCAAGTTACTTTAAATGCAATATAAGTTGTTTTTTAAAAAAAATTAATGTCCTGTTTTTTAAAGATTTATTATAACTATTTTATTTCCGATTGTGCTCAATTTAGTACATTATTTTAAATGAGAAATTGTGAGAAATTATGTTCTCACCTAATATGTGAAGAGTTTAAAGTACAGTGAAACATTTCAAAATTCCTAATGAAAGTCTACTTCATGATAGTAAAATGTTTTCCCCACAAACATACTGGCCCACTTAAGTGTTCAACTACTAACTTTAACAAAATGACTTGCACTTTTAAACTTGTCTGATGTCATTTGGCAGATAGACTACCAGATATTATAATGTGGATTCCTAGGTGAAACAGAGCTTCAGGAAAAGGAATTATTCAGTTATCTCCAAGATTCAAGGTATTTCAACTCCCCAACTCAAATGGCTATTGAAGAAAATTAAAAGCACATGTGCTTCTTGAAAGCAAAACTGTGAGAAACTCTACAGTGATATTGTTCACTTAGGACAACCTGTAAAAGATTCTCAAGTTTCTGAAACTTCACAGATAAAAGGAAAATCAATAGCTTGCTGGACCACAAAGGTAGGAAACAGCCAAGTTAATAGCCCTTCTTGCATTTCAATTACCTACAAACCCAACCCCCCAACCCCATCCATGTTGACCTGCATGGGTGCTCCAAAAGAAACAACCGCCACAAAATTCATACAACTTGCAAAGCATCCTTTTTTCAGAGCATCCAAAGAAACTCAAGTGGAAAAAAATACAGTCAATGAAAAGGGTGATTATTTCAAGGTGCCTCCTTCACAAAACAGCTAGAAGATGGGAATCTAGAAGTAGGCCTCCTTGCCTGAACGAACACATGCATCAACAAGGTGTCCCTTGTGGCAAAAAATAAATGGGCCAAGTGGGCCAGGCCAGAATCCAGCAGATGGCAAGAAGACCATCTTCACAGAATCATTTCAACCCACATCATCACATCTGCTTTCCATAATAGTGGAGTTCTCAGGTGGAGAACCTGCCTACACAACCCCCCTCCCCATCCCATCTTCAACCTGCCAAATTGGGGAGGGGGGAAGCAATTCCAAAGAAATCTGAGCAAGAGGCCCTATGGAAACAAGATTCTAACTCTAAAGCCATCTCCTATTACAGGCCTTTTCATCTAAGACTAAAGTTTGCCCCTTTACATTAAGTGCCTTCTCATCAAGCTTCTCTCCTGCTCCTTTTCCTCTAAAGAGGGAAAGGGGAGGGAACAATGTTTCAGGATTTTGGAGTTATTACCTTTTAGCACTAGTAGATAGTTTAGCAGTAGTTTTGCTGGACAGTTTGGTATTTTTCTTCTGCTGCGTTGCAGAAGGCTTTCTTTCTTCCTGTTCCTCAGGCTCAGGTGCTGGTGGGTCCCTCTGATCTGCATCTGAACTACCACTGCTGGTACTTGGGCTTTCATCGTCTGACCTTTGTCTATCACTGGACATCTTGGGAAACATTGAGGGAAGGAGCAAAAGGAAAGGAATGGGACAAAAGAATATCCGTTAACTAAGTGGACCCCAAGCCACTCAATCAGAGTGGAATTACTCCAGATCCCTTACAACTCAATGGTTGAACAATTCTTTTAAAAGTTTCAGTTTCATGTTATAGAGCAACAGTTACCATGTTTATGGGAAGGAAGGAAAGGAAGGAAGGAAGGAAGGAAGGGAGGGAGGAAGGAAGGAAGGAAGGAAGGGAGGGAGGTAGGAAGGAAGGAAGGAAGGAAGGAAGGAAGGAAGGAAGGAAGGGAGGGAGGTAGGAAGGAAGGAAGGAAGGAAGGAAGGAAGGAAGGAAGAAAGGGAGG
>JANHFO010002118.1:367396-378628 GCA_032468095.1 Pareas carinatus
ACGGGCGGTTGGGCTGCTTAGAAGCGTCCCTGAGCTCTGGGGGGCCGAAAAATCGATCAACGAGCCTGGGGGACGCCTCCAGAGAGACCTCCGGCCTTCATCAGAAGCTTCCCCCAGGCCCGTGGATCGATTTTTGGGCCCCGCAGAACTTTGGCAGGCCACTATACTAAACCCTTAGCATAGCGCGGGTACAAATAGCTAGTTAAGAAATATTTCTGAGAGCCCTGGAAGTGCATATGGTAGCCACATGGAAGAGATTTACACCTCTGCTTTGAGAATGCAGCTACAGGATTTGTCTTTGTTAATAAATCAACTGCTATGACAGTGAAGACATTCAGGTAATGATTAATTCTATTAAGGAAAAAAGGTGCTCTGTTATTTAAAGAGCATGTGTAAGATGGGCTACATTATACTTCCTTTTTTGAGTCATACGCCAGCCTTTCCTTATCCTAGAACAAGAATAAGTATGTGTAAGTAAAAAATTGGAAACTTGTAGAGGGGAGGACTCTTTCTTGAAGCTTGCAATAAAAGTATAAAGAAATACAATGTTGAAATAGGCTTTCCTTATTACAGCTTGTACTCCTAATTTTCTCCACGATTAAACTACTTTATTTATGCAGGGCATTGCAAACTACTGTGGGCTGGTTTGAGGAGATGTTCTAGATGAGGAAAATGTCAAATTGTGCATTGCATTAAATGCATGACCTCATTCAACATATCTGAATTTTTCGAAACAGCATTGCAAGGAGCTCACCAGATTCAAGGCTATGGGATGTGTGATGTGTGTGTGTGAGGGGAATCGCATTTTCCCTGTTCCAATTAAAATACATGCTTTTTGCTGCAGGAAGAAAACTACTTTGTTGTGTATTCCTCACTCTTGTGAAGGTATTCAGGCTGCTACTCAAATGGAGGAAGGAAAAGAAAATCAGTATGTATGAAAGCAGTAATAGATAGGAGTGGAAGCCCCCATTAGTTACTTCTTTTCTCATTTCGGCTGAAATGCAAAATGGAGAAAGCCAGTTGTGAAGCCTATGCTTGTGCATGCAGAAGCTCCTGGGTTCAACCCCCAATATCCCATGAAAGGCATCTGATCTATAACACTGCACCATCACCAACAATGTTGAGGAGATGTTGTATATTGTTTGAGAGCAAGGCTTGTATTTGGGGGGGGAATGCTACTTCTAAAGTGGACAGATAAATTGTAATGTCTGCTGCTTCCACAGTGGGCTGAGACACCAAGAGCTCCATGGGTATTTTTAGACACATGGGCTGACTACCAATAAGCTAAAGCAATGCTGATGTTAGTTAGATGGGCAATGGATTGGATTGGCATAGGATAGGTGTCTACATCCCTGTGTTAGATTTGGACTGAAGAAATACAGTTATCAGTTACTTACGAAGCTCACCAGCCAAGGTATATTCTGGACTTTCTCAGCCAAATGTATTTTATACATTGATTATGCCAATGGCAATATAATGAAGGCCACAGCGCTGTACATACAACCCAAGACTCTTAAATGCTAAAATAGAAGCTATAAAAAATAAGCAGCCTTATATTAAGTACACTGAGGGTACGTACTCTTCCCCCCTGAAATAATGTTTTCTCCTTTTCCATAAAGCAAAGGGAAAGGCCCCATAATTACATTGATGAAAAAGAAAGCACTATATGTATGTTGATTTTAAAAACAGGAGACAGGGAGGGGGAAAGTCCTCATTCTCTTCCCCTTGAAATTTAATTTTGGGTTAGGTTTTCACTTTTTCTTTTATACCACATTGGAAGATGTAACTGTTTTATTACTGAGCAGTAATAAATAGGATGTAAAGAACACATGAGAGAAATTCTGGGACCCATAGGCAGGTGGGAGAAGCCGCAGGGAAAATTATTTCAAATACAAACAAGGATTATTATTTCAGGGAAATCTATTATCTTGAATGTTGGAATGTAAATTAATTTTGTCTGAACTGTTATCTCTGAAGGGACAATTTCTAAGAAGAGAGAGAAAGAGGGGGTTGTCTTTCTCTCTCTTCTTAGTTGTTGCACCTGTCCTCCAATATCTCCCAAGATCATTTCCTCAGAACATTACCCAACTTTTTTTTTAATTTTGACTGCAAACATGTGAGATATTAGAGGGACTTTTGTATTTTATTTGCATTTCTTTTCTTTTTATGTTTGTTTCTAGTTTTAAATTTCTGTAAACTGCTTAGAATCAGTCTGGGGAGACAGGCAGCTATATAGTTTAAATAAAATAAACATTCATCGATTTCTGTGAGTAATGTAAGAATAAATCTCAATAAATATTTATATCCTTAATGTAATTATCTTCTGGAGCTGGTTATTGTGACAGGCTCTTTAAATTAACACTTAGAAGCAGAAGAGGAATAAACAGTAACCTGAGTTGAAACTCAAGGTTTTATTTGTATTATGTATCTTTGACCCTTTAGCATGTGTTCAAATGTTTACTTATTTCTAACATTTAGAAGACCACAAAGCAAGTCAATCATTTAAATTAGCACAAAATAGGCATGTTGATGTGAGTGGGTAAAAGGAGAAAGAGTGCATCTTTTCAAATTATTTTTACAGGTAAGTTTTACTGTTGAAATGACAACCATATAACGCAAATCACTTAAACCAGCGCTAAAATATCATGATCCTTTCTTTTGAGCAAATTCTCAAAATCTCAAACAAAGGTGCCATCAGTACTGAAAGAATATTGGGGAAAATATTGGGGAAAATCTATATTTGGCTTAAACAGATACTAGGGTTGTCGATAGAATTTAAACCAGAAACATTCTTATTGGGCATAATTACAGAAATATTAAATTAACAAAACACATATTTAATGCTACATATACTGACAGCGGCAAGGCTAGTATTCGCAAAATATTAGAAAAATGAACAGATGCCACAAGAAGAATAAATAATAAGAAAGAAAATGGACTGTGTGGAACTAGATAGATTAACAATGAGGCTAAAAGATAGAGATGAATCCAAATTTTACCAACTATGGACAAAATTCTATAAATAGCCAGAAAACAAAGTAAAGGAGTAGAAACTGTTAACTATTATAACAGGTGATAGATGGCAAAACACCAGAAAATTAACCTAGGTTGGACAAATACAGAATGTTAAAGAAAAGGAGGAACATTTTCTATCGGAGCCTGGTGAAATTTCCCACGAATGGTTTGATCATTGGGGGAAGCATATGCAAGCCTTCGGAAAAGGAAAAGAAGACTCCGGAGATAACATTGACTCCAAACACTTCAAATGCCCCAAAAAGAAGGAGAAAGAAGAGGGGAAAGAAAAGGGTGGGGCAAAAAGTGGTAAAGAAAGGGATAGATGTGTTGAAAGGGAAAAAGAAAATAGGGGAACGGACAAGGTCTTCCAAAAAAAACAAAAAGAAAATGGAGGACAGAAAAAACAACCCTAGAGATTGTAAGAGAGAAAAAGGGTGGGAGATTAAAGCAAAAAAAAAATCCGCGAGAGGGAATGTACAACCCAACAGGAGAAATGGGGGATTGAAATGAAGGGAAAAAATCACAACCTGATTACAGACAGGGGAACAGGGGAAGAAAACCTTCGAAGGAGGGAAGCATATGTGAAAAGCCTATTCACCCAAAGGGGGATAGGTTAAAAGGATAAATTTATAATATAACTAAAGGATGAATAAGGATTTTAGATAAGGATATGGACAAGGATATAGATTGAGGAGGACGCTATCATAATGTTAAATTGGGGAAGAAAGTAAATTAGAGATGTTTGATTATTCATTTTGCTCTCTCTCTTTTTCTTAGATTACTACAAAATATTAAAAATATATAGAAAAATAGATATATAGGTTAAGTATAAATATAGATGAAATATATAAATATAAATTTAAATGAAATATATAAGTTATAGATAGAAGTAAAAGAGAAAGGAAAAAGGAAGGGCAAACAGGGTGGAAGATTGATGTTAGGAAAAGAAAAAAGAAAAAATGTGTTTAAATGCGTAATTAGATTTTTTATGGATTTTGGTTAAAATTATAAATATATACAAGTTTTTGTGTGTTTTAATTTTGTTTAACTGGAAGGGTAAGAATAATATGGAAATTTAAAATCAAGTAAAAACTAAAAACATAAATATAAGAAAGGTCTCCATTCAATTGAAAAAACAAACAAAAGGGAAACGAAATCATAATAAAAAATTCAAAAGGAAGTATAAAATTTAAATATATTTAAAAGATAAATTTAGAGGTAAGGAAATAAGGGGATAGGTAGAGAAGGAAGTAGTTTGATAGAGAAAATTTTGAGTGGAGAAAGAACAGAATGAGGAGGAGAAAAAAAAGAAAAAGGAAAAGACTGGTTGCTAAAGGAGTGAAAGGGCGAAAAGGAATAGGAAGAAAGAAAAAAGTGAAGAAGAAGAAGAGGAGGAGGAGGAAGATAGGAGAAGAAGGAAAGGGGAAAGGAGTGAGAAAATAAGGAAGAAAAAGAAGGGAAGATTTAAGAAGAAGGTAAAAGATAGATAACAAGAGGTGGAAAAAAGAAAGAGAGAAGGAAGGAAAAAGAAAGTAGGAGGAAGGTATGTGGTAAATTGAAAGGAGAAAGGAGTGAGAACGTAAGGTAGAAGATTTAGGAAAATGAGAGGTGGAAAAAAGAAAGAAAGAAAAGGAAAAAGAAAGTAGAAGGAAGGTGAAAAATATGAAAAGGGAAGAAAATTGGTAACAGAGAAACTAGAAGGGGGAAAGGGAAAAAGCAGGAATAGTGAAGGAAAGAAGGATTAGTATGGAGGGAGAATAAACAAAGGAGAAAGGAAAGAAAATAACTATAGGGTTAAGAAATTTAAAGTTAAAAGGAAGTGAATGATACATGAAAAATTTGGAAAGATTGAATATGGAATAAAATTTTTGAAGGATATATTGAATGAAAACCTTTCTGGGATATATTGATTGACTCTTTTCTTTTTAATGATAAGTTAATCTCCTTTTTTCTCTCCTTTTTTTGTAATTCGTGAATTTTTATGTTTATGTTTTATACTTATGTTTATTTTTTGTTAAATCTTTCTTTTTAATTATAGTTTATGTTAGTTTATTTTTAGTTATTTGTTGGTTTGTTTACCTGTTAAGTTTTGTTGTTTGTGTATTTGTTTTTAAAAGGGGGGGAAGCAACTAATGAATTGGAGTGAATAGAAATGAGAGATTAATGGAAAAATAGAAATTAGATAGAAATGAACTAAAGATGATAAATTGGTTAATGTAAATGGAAGGATATTATATGATATGTAAATTGATTACTTCTCATATATGAGTTTTTACTGTTCTTATGCATTTATGTATTGATTTTATTTATGTGTTTAGTGGTTTTTTATGTTTTTAAATAGTTTTTATTGTGGATGTTAAATGTTTGTATGTTGGGAAAAAAACCTAAAAAAAACCTAAATTCCAGTCATCCATATCAAGACCTCATTTTTGGCTCTCCATAAAAAGTGAATATCCATTGCTGAGTGAAAAAGCAATGAAAATTTTGATTCAATTTTCAGCAACATATTTGTGTGAAAGGACATTTTCATCTGTAACAGCAATTAAAACTCGGCACCGGTCTCGGCTTCAAATAAAAATGACTCTCCATCTTGGAGTAATGTCATTGGAGCCAAAAATCTATAAACTTATTTCAAACAAGCAGGAACAAACATCACACTAAAATATGTAATACTTTAATAAGCTTCAATTATTTTGTAATAATCAAACTAACTTTTATAATTTGGTTACAATTAAACATCCTTTAAAGATCTTGTTATGATTAAATAAGCATTTACGATTTTGTTATAATTAAATAGGTACCTTTTATATTAATAAAATGGAATTTCTCTGACCATTATTTTACAAATGCATTTATCTTTTTAAAAATTCATATTAGTGGTCCATGGGATTTCAAATTATGAATTTAGTGGTCCCTGAGATCCAAAAGGTTGGTGACCACTGACCTAGAATATATACGAACAGAACTCAGTTTGGTGTAATGGTTAAGATTCTTGGGTGGAAACCAGGAGTGTGACATCTAGTCCCATCCTAGGCACAAAGCCAGTTGGACTAGCCGCTGAGTCCTAGAAAGCAAGCAATGGCAAACCACTTCCACCATCTTGCCAAGAAAACTGCAGAGGCTAGTCCAGGCAGTCGCAAGGAGTCAACAATATGACTCAAAGGAATAAAATATATTTTAATCAGTTCCTTTGCAGCTTACAGGACATTCTAGCTATCACAATACAGCAGTGACTCTGACAAAACATGCAAATCACTGGCTTATATGTAATACAATTCTCTCCTGCTCATAACATCAGCCTTTATTTATAAAAAATCACTCTGCAACTTCTGATGAGACACATTTCAAGCTGTCCTACTTTTGCACCTGCACAATAATCATTAAAAGGGCCAGGTTACTGATGCTGGTAGCCACTGTTATGCACATTCAGGATTTCATTGATTTAACCCTTCACTTAGACTAGCAATTTCCTTTTCTTCCTAGGAGCCCATTTTAGTTCAATTTTGACATCCCTATTGCTGGGAATGATGGCTTCCCAATTCTAATTTGATTGTCCTTTCCTACAGTTCTATTTTCAAACAGAATTGTTTCCGTGTCATGTTTTCTTTGGGGCTATTCAGTCAACAGTTACATTGTTTGAACTGTAAGTAAGTAAGAACAGAAAAAATTGAGTTCTACAATAGATTCATGATAGTTAGATGGATCAGGTTTCCGCAGAATGATGCCCTCAAGAAGAGTTACAATCCTCTATCTCATACAATTATGACTAGAAGTCTCAGCATTCCCTATTGTTGGCTGCTGGTTGGGTTTGGGGAATTGATTTCTCAATATATTTGGAAAGCACAAGGTTTAGTTTTCTGCTGCTTAACATTATAAGCCCCCTTATCAATCATTGACAACTTCCATTTAACAAACTAGAACTCAATTTTCAGTTGGTTTGCCTCAAAGTCAAAGTAACAAGTGAATTAATAAGTTTCATGTTTACCTCCTTCTAAAGATAGCTGTGAAATAAAACTTGGGGAACAAATCACCTTACATTATATGTCATTACAGTTCCCTGTATTTTTGCAAAGAGCCCTCCAATGAGATTACTCCTATAATCAAAGATCTCCAGCAGTGACTAAAGGAGATCTGAATCAATAAGAGGCAGTATTTGAATGTTGAATATTACACCCAATGCACTGTGGGAAACTAAAACAGCAATATCAGATACCCTTCATTGCTCATAGTTTCAGTCAATAGAAATAAAATTCTACTTCTCTGCTACAGAGACATTATGGACTCCCATTAAGAGTTAAAAACACGCACACCAATGCAGCACAATTACAATATCCACTACAACATTTTATGGGTCATGAACACAAAAATCTGTGGCAAACTTCCAAAAGTAACAGATTGTAAAATGTTGTCTAGAGTTTCAGACAAGGGTCTTTCCCAGATCTTATGTAAAGATTCCAGGGGATTGAAATTGAGATCTTCTGGATACAAAATAGGTGAGCTCAACACTTTTGCTCAATCCTCTTTGCAAATCTTTATAATACTCTGATAGGAAACCAATGAGGGAAAGCCTACTTTTGCAGTATTTTGTGCACAATTTTTCTATCCTTAAAAAGAAAAGGTCAATTGATTGCTGCAGAATAGATGCATTTTTCAGTTTTAATATGAAACCATTCAGAATAATACAATTTAGGAGGGGTAGGGGAAAAAAACCTAAATGGGTAAATACATACGTGGGAGCAAAACTCCATCTCCAACTGTTTGTTATTTCGGATAAGCCACGAAGACTTTACATTACAATGTGTAAATCTTTTCAACTCTGAGGATTATTGATGCAAAGAAAATCATAATGGCTCCCTTTGGAGTTCTTATAGTCATTCATATTAATTCATGATTTGTACACATATAAAGAGAATGTCAGTGCTGGGAAAAAGGTGTTAGCTTTTTTAAAAAAACCTACAGGTGTATCTAACTTCAATAATTATCGCTTTTCATTTTTGGTCTTCAAAGAAAGGCACGGCTTTCAATTTTAATAAGAGAACTTTAATTGTCATGCAATAAGATAGAGGAAGTATTTCTTTTTCAGCTTCAGTTTCAGAGGCATGAAATGTAATTGATAAAAGGCTTCTGGCACCTTTACTACATTGCCTAAAATAAGTTGCAGTCCCATGTTTCAAAATTGCATATTCTGCATTGGAAATGCAGGCTTATCTTTACCTACTGCTTCGCTACCTGTGATACACTTAATAAGATAGAATCTTTTTTTTTTACAATTTTTGTATTGCTTTTATACTTAATAACAAAAGCAGTCTTTAACAATAATGTAGAACAAATATGGCAAAGATAAAAAATATATTATGGTAAATCATTTTAAAACAGTTTTATACATACTTATCTAAGGCAAATATTATTCAAATACTTATATATTTTAATATATTTATATCAATATATTAATTATCCTATTTTTTATTATTAAATTTTTTATTTTAAACACTTGTATTCAATAAGTAGAGCTAGTCATTCATAAATTATAGTATTCCATCATCTAATAGACATCAAAAAATCAAAGACACTCCATTATATATAACCTGAACAACCGTTATGCTTCCACCTCCTCATTTCCTTTAACATTCTGTATTTGTCCAGCCTAAATTAATTCTCTGGTGTTTTGTCATCTATCACCTGTTATAATAGTTAACAGTTTCTACACATTTACTTCGTTTTCTATCCATTTATAGGATAGAATCTTGTTAAGTTCTGATAATATGCCGTCTGATTTATGCTTGATTATGCAAGGATGCAGAAATTATTCCTCAAGCAATTGAGTTAGCAAAAATAGTCATTGTCTGCCAGCAAACCCCTCCTCCCCCAAAAAAGCCTGTAATTCCACACAGATCTGGAAGAAACTTGGCACATTTCAGAATTGTTCTAAGGAACACCTAGGGGGATTAATGTTTGCATTTACACATACAACCTCAGACCACCACTGCCAAATTATGAGGATAAGAAATAATCTTCAAGCAGACAAAGCTGGATTCTGCAATCATGCAATAGGATTTTAGATCTTTGTTATTCCCTAGTCACCCCTTTCCCGCCCCTGTCAAAATACGTTCTGAATGATCTCCCAAACAATACATGTTAAAGAGGACTGTTATAAGAGAGATACAAAGACAGTTTGGTGTGGTAGTGAAGGAGCTGGCCTTGAAAGCAGGAGACTGGAAAATCAGCTGTGGGCCAGCTACTCTCTCTCATGCCAAACCACTTCACGGAGTGGTTGTTGTGAGGGAAAATAAGAGGCAGGTATGTTTGTACCTAATTTGGGGGCTAAAAATCTAATAAATATTAATACAGAAATCTGACTCTTTGTGGATTTCTTTCAGTAAGTTGTATGTGGCAAAACAACATCCATTTGGGACAGTATCTTTCAGATACTTGGGAAATTAAGTCCCAGGCAGACGAGATGATTGACTCTAGTAATATGTATCATATCAATCTGGTTCATATGTAGCATCTTCAGCAAGGCATTAGCCAATAGTAATCCTTCTCAATTATAGTGGTGATTGCCTCCAACCATAAGTAGCCACTATCTGACCACATTCCTAGTAATTTGAGTAACCAGGGAGGAGAGGTTGAAAAAAAAATGCAAGAAAGACAGTGAATGTAACTTTCCCCCCATACTTTCTGCTAGTTGTCAGAGTAGTCAGATATTAGAGTGTTCCAATGAAGCAATAGGATAGGCCTGCCTTCCATAATAATGCCACAACAATTTTGGAGACCTTTTGGCTATCACAAACAGCTTTGCTTTTTCTGCTGCAACAGATTAACACAGTTAATATTTTGAAATAGGCTAATAGGCTTCACCAGCACTTACAAAGCCAACTGCTTAAATAGGAATGCGCCCCACATGGTAAATGCTTGGTTATCATTGCCCCAGTTATACAAGAAAAGAAGGAAAGGAAAAGTGGGGAGAGATGGCAGGGTGAAGTAGCACAAGTAGAGGTGCCAAGCGTAGCCAGGGCAGAAGTGTTATGCTGCCGCAAGGAGCATCAGTGGGAGAAAAAAAATGCATGGACTTTGTCAGCTCTTTTCCCCATAGAATTCTAGCTTTGGCTCTGACATTGTCCTTCCCATTCATAAGGCTCTTTGCCAGAAGCTTCTGTGTTTTCTAGGAAGCTGTGGACCCCAAAACCTGTTGTTGTGACACGGAGCACCCCATTCCCACAAACTCAACTAATTACTAATCAACAATTCCTGTATACTACTTTTTCCAAATTTTTCTTGACCTGTCTGCGAGGCCCCTGGCAAAAAACCTCTGGGCTAGAAAGCCTTTGCTTGGGAAGACTTTTATTTTGAATCCCTTCAGCAAGGAAGAATTTGGAGGAGATGGATTAAGGGCTTATCCTGACATCCTCTATCTGTAGGGGGTAATTGCTTTGATACACCACATCCTCTCCATATTTGTTTGCTTTATCCACAAAAAAGTTGCCTCTGTCGCTCTGCTGCTAAAATCAATGTTTTTCCTCTTCTCCCAACATGGCTATTACTCAGCATACTTTATCAACAATATAGCTGATCTGGTCAATGCCTGCTTTAGACCAGAGGTCTCCAACCTTGGTCCCTTTAAGGCTTGTGGACTTCAACTCCCAGAAATTCCCAGCCAGCCATGCTCTTTAGACCTAGAGGTCAGGAAGTGGGACTCTCCAAAGTCTGCTAGATTTCAGCTCCTTGCATCTCTCCCATTGAGGGATTAACATTGATGCCCTGTAGGAGCATGACAAATTTAGGTTCAACAGCATGTGATTCCATGTCCTTGTCCTGTTACGGGAGGTTGCAGCACCTTTCTCATGTTCACAGTTTCCATGTGAGCCTAAAAAATGATGATGATGCTTTAAGAGTCATGTCATTTTAATAAGTGAATTTCTTAGAGCAATGGCATCTCTTTCTCAAGCTTGTGCAGAAGCTGAAAAGATTTTGTTGTTTTATTTTAATGAATAGTGGAGAGATGCTGCACTTGCATAAGGTGTAATTTTTTTCCCTAATCCACTTTTGAAGGACGCAACCCTGGAAGATCTCCTAGCATATTTTATGGTTTGTGATTCCATAAGTTTTTTTTAATGCTTGTATGTTCATGTCTTTGTATAGTTTCAGATATTTTCTTTTTTTTATTGAAAAGTTTTATACACACATACAGAATATAAAAAATAGCATGAGTAACAACCT
>JANHFO010002118.1:392843-404384 GCA_032468095.1 Pareas carinatus
CCCGGAGACTGACAGCATTGGTGTGTGTGTGTGTGTGTGTGTGTGTGTGTGTGTGTGTGTGTGTGTGTAAGAGAAAATCTCTAGTACAGTTCATTATCTCCTTCCACTCATGAGAAAGTACATTAGGTTCTAATTTGTCATCCTGAGATATTAAGGGATATTTGAAGAATTAAGTGGCATATTAATCCCTGGACATTAAGGTGTACATTAAGAATTCTGACAAAATGAATGGCATTAGGAAGAATATAATTTAAGCTTGGAAACTATAATTTAAAGGGCTGTTGCTTTTTTGAAAAATATGTCCCATTGCCATTCCACATTTATTCGCCAACTTATGTGTCAGATGAAAGTAAATATTTTCTCTAGATTTGTTACTGTGTTGTGAACAGATGCTATTCCAGAGGAAATGGTGGTATAAATTCAATCCTGAATTGCCAACTAAATGGAAGGAGAAAGGAAAGAAAGGACACAACACTTACTTGTTAGGATCAGCTCCTTTGAAGTACGCATTAACAGTTTCAGTGAAAGCTGCAGCTACAGGGAGGGTGTCTTGTGCACCCATAGTTAAGGGGCTGGGTCCTCTGGAAGAGCCTGCAACCAATGTAAGCCACACAGTCTTTTTCTCACTAAAACTTTTTTTTTACTTCTTTCAGATCAATGTTTTAAAAAAGATAGAAGTGAAGCTGAAGAGTAAAGATAGTCCTTCACTTAATGACCACAATAGGGGTCAGAAAATTTATGGTTAAGCAGTGGAATCATTAAGTGAGCCATCACGTGACTACAACTTGCCTTTTTCCATGCCCACTTTCCCACAGACTTTACTCATCAGAAGATATTAAATACAAAGTTGTTGTGACTTTTATAAATAGGCAACAGTTCCCAAGTGCTTGAATTACAATCACGTGACTGACTATGGGGATGCTGTGACAAGTGCAAGGGCTGATTGTAAGTGACATTTTTCAGCACTGTTGCAACTTTGAACAGTTATTAAACAAATGGTCATTTAGCAAGGACTACCTCTAAAAGCAAACTCATTTGATCATAAAAGCAGTCTACAGATCTATACAATATTCACACATTTCTCTAAACAGCTAAACCAATGTAATTTTGACAATATCAAAACGAGAGAAATATTTAATTGAAACATTTTAATTAAAACACAGGGTTTTTTTGCATGGCTGTACAGTACAACATGACCATTTGGGCCATTCATTTGAGGATCTATATAATGGCAGTCTAGTGATAGTTGAATTTAAGATCATAGTAATCTAGTGATAATAGCAAGTACTCAAATGTTGCTTAAAGGACAATGTATATATGAAGGATAAAAAGGGGGAGTCAGCAAGAGAAAACCTAAGGGATAAATGCTTACTGGTTTCTCAATATGATTAGCCAAAGAAGACTAGGAATTTAACAGATCTGATTATGATGTCCCTAAACATAGAAAAGTGACTGGAGAATGACAGCCTTGGCTGGAAGGAGGAACAACAACACTAAGAAAGGTCTTCTGTCTTGCACTCCTTCCTCCCCCCACCCAGGTTTAAAACAAAGCAGCACCAAAAGGGGTAAATTCAATATATGAGTTCTCTGAAAAAAGGAGAATATATTCCAGTGGAAATTACATTGAGATGTGCAATTACATTTTTGTTTCATCAACCTCTGAAACAGATTGAGAGACATAAAGAGCTCATAGGTACCTTACATCAGTTTGGTATTAATCAGTTGTCAGCTAGAAATCTAGAAATTGAAATTCCTAGCATACCTGGAGGGTTTCAGGTTTGGGAAACACTGATTAAAGTATTACTCATATGGATTTTACTAAAAGAACATGCATCAAAGGCATTTGACATAATTTGCAACTTTTTAGTAATAGAGTCTAAGCTCTGAGCAATTGTTGGCAGCTAAAGTTTAGATGAAATAAATGAAGCATTAGATTCAGATACTGCATATTTTCTTAGCAGACAGTATATGGAGATATCGATCATATTATTTTTCTATTATATTTGATTTAGAATAGTGAGAAACTATTCTAAATCTTGTGAGAAGGTGAGATGTTCTCATCCCCTTTCCGGGATATCAATGATTGCTAGGGGGAAAAGTGAGATTTTTGCATATTACAATTACAAATTACAAAATATGACAATTACATTAATTAATACATAGTATTCTACAAATCTCATCTTTAATACTTAAACAATAGAATCTTTCTATATTTTAACTTTCAAGGAATACTCTGAGATAAGCATCAGATGCAGAAACCAATTCAAGCAGAAAAGATATATATTTATTTTCAGAATCTATTATGGATTTTGAATCCTTGCAAATGATCAGCAAAAAGCTATTCTATGATTTAAACTAAAACTAGAGGATGATGTTGTGATGCATTGTCTGGATTGGGTTCAATTAAACTGACACGGCATTGAAATAGACGTGAATATGTTATCAAGTTGTGAACAGGTGTTTTCTGTGCAGGAGGAGATCACATTTAGTAGTTTAGAAAGCTTCAAGATTAATCCAGTATTTAATTAATCAACAAATTTGAAAAATCCCTTATATTTCAACAAAACTAGGTTTAAAGAAAAAAGAAAAGAAAAGTCTGTGTGTATGCCTATAAAAATAAAGTAGGATTCTTCGTTTTGCATAGACTCTTTGTGAGGCTTTCACAAGGCTTCAGGGAAGCCTTGTGAGGGACTATCAGCTGCTTTGGCCAGATCTGCATCAGCAGCAGGAGGAGGAAAAAAGCTGATGCGTAAGGTAGCAGTTATTAAGTATTGTGGGTTTTGAAGGAAACAGTGAAGAGGCTTGTCTTTCATACACAACATGGTTTATTTACAGAGGTAATAACTGAAAGCACAGATGACAGAAGCGGCTATGGATGTCGCACAACTCTCTTTTATACTTGGCAGCTGGCAATCGACAAGAGCGCCAGGGTTTCCCACACTGAGTTTTCCTGCATCTCTAATCCCCGGGCGAGCTTGCAACAATTACCAATTATCAGTGTGTATTGGGTGCTTGTGCAACTTGTGTGTATTGACAGTTCACACAAATTAATCCAATACACTACAGCAGGGATGGGTGGGGAAGAGACATGTGAGTGGGGGAGTTGACATGCACACTGTGATGCTTCCAAGCACCCAAATGTTGATCACATGTTGCGGAGGTGCTGCAACAGCTCTAACTTCAAGGAATGTTATAGCTACCATTTATTCAGTGCAATCATAATTTCAAGTGGTTACTGTATAAATGGTGGTTACATGATGGCTACTTGTATGCACCTTATGTCAGCAGGAATATTCCAAGTGTGTGCTTTAGAAAATGATTTGCCTTTAACAAACAGGACATACTTAAACAATACATTTAATACTCATTGTAATGTATTTTCTCATTTTGAATGGCCAAAGAAAGCTCAAAGCTCAAAGCCATAATTGAAGATCAGCTATTTTAAGGACCTAGCCTCAAGTCAAAATATTTATTTACTGTTAATATTGCTCTTTTCAGAAAAAAGCATTTACTATAGCAAACCCTATCCATTTACTTTTCTAAGTACATTGTTAAAACAACTTTGTAGTGCTTCTATCCATCCCCCTCTCTAGGAAATTCTGCTTGCTGAGTTCTACGTTCCCCAAGAATAGGTAATTTTTGACATGGCTGTTGACAGTGGAATCAAAATCCTATTCCACACCTTCTCACAGACTGTTCTTTGGGGATTATGCATGTAACCTTTTACTGTTCCCAGTTTGTAAATATCCACCTGCCTACAATTTGTAAGCCGAATCAAAGAATAATGTAAACACATTTTTTCTAGATATTCTTCTAAAATAAATATATAAAGTTACATACATGCATAAATTAAGAAATAATTTAAAATAACTTATTTGTTCCCTTTTAACAATACAGTAATAGCAATAATTATTCTTTCCAAACTCTTGCTTAGAACCCAAATCATTAGAAAAGATTCAGTCTACATTGTTGGACAGAGAAATCATCATCATCAACTATCAAAGAATAAAAGCATGTATGTAAAAGATAGCTAAGAAGAAGCACTGATGCAAGTTAAATACTGGAAGTTACTAAAAGTACAAGAAACAAAAACTGAAAGTCAAAATAGTATAATAAAATTCTGAACAGAATGCCGGTAAGGAAAAGCACTACATGGTCAATTTCTACAAAAGATCAAGGCAAAAGCGGATAAACATTAAATTGCAACATTAAGAAAAGAAACTGAAGGCTCAATTTTGGCTGTACAAGAACAAGCTATTAGAATTAACACAATCAAGATCAGAACTGAAAAATTAAATGATTAAAAATGCAGATTGTGCCAAGAAGCAGAAGAAACAGTAGATCATATACTCAGCTCGTGTAAGATTGCACAAACTGATCATAATCAAGGACATGATACAGTTGCCAAAATGATTGACTGGAACATTTGTAAAAAATATCTTGTACTGGTAATGAAAAATTGATGGGAACATTTAGTTGAAAAAGTAGTTGACAATGACCAGGTGAAAATATAGGATTTTTAAGTACAGACTGTTAAAGTCTTAGCTCATAATATAATAGATATTACTGGTTGAAAGAAAAAAGTGTGGATAAAGTGATGTGGCAATACCAGAGGATACTAGAATATAAGACAAAGAATTAAAGAAGAATATGAAGAACATCCTAGACCATCAACCTTGTCTCCCCTGTCGCCCCTCGCAAGCTTGGGTCATTAATACCAGGGGCCCATCTTGATGACGGGTCCTAGGATCAAGAGAGATGGCACGTGGCCAATTCCCCCCCTTCCCAACTCCCTCCCCCTCTTCCCATTGTTAAAGTTCTATGTTAGTTATTCAGGTTTATCTATACACCACCAATTTTTCCCTTTCCCCTTCGACTCCCTCCCCTTCTTCCCACTCCCGTCCCCCCATATCCCATATTTTGTAAATATTGTTAAAGTTCAATGTTGAATTTTTATGTTATCTGTCCTTTGGGAGAAGGGCGGTATATAAATCTACATAAATAATAAATAAATAAACAAATAAATAAATAAATAATAAATAAATAGGCATAATCAATTGCATATATAAGCATAAGATACATTCATAGTCATAAAGTACATTCATCTTGTGAAGTACATATAAGCTACAATCGACAAACTACGGTCTTAATCATGAATACAATCACAATCATAAGTACATTCATGTCATCATGTTATGAAGTACAATCATGTCACAGAACACATTTCAACAGATTACAAAACACCCTCCTCATTAACAGTGTTGTGTGATCAGCTGTTTAGCAGGGTGATGACATGGGGGAAGAAACTATCTTTGTGTCTAGTTGTTTTGGTTTGCAATGCCCTGTACGGGATCCAGAGGGAAGAAGTTGAAACAGACTGTGTCCAGGGTGTGAGGGGTTCATAATTATTTTCACCACTCTTTTTTTGGCTCATTCATTATACAGGTCTTCAATGAAGAGGAGGTTTGTAGCAATTATTTTTTTCTGCAGTTTTAATTATTCTTTGAAGTTTATGTTTATCTTGTTTGATTGCATTGCCAAACCAGACAGTTATTGAGGTGCAGATTATGGACTCAATAATTCCTTTGTAGAAGTGTGTCAGCAGTTCCTTGGGAAGTCTGAGCTTTCTGAGTTGTCTCAGAAAGAACATTCTTTGTTGCGCTTTTTAATGACATTTTTGATGTTTGCTGTCCATTTTAGGTTTTGGGATATACCAGTCCCTGAAGTATGATTTTTGAAGCATGGTTTGCCATTGCCTACTTTTCAGGGTTGAGAGAGACTGATTTGTTAAGGTCACCCAGTTGGACTTGTGCCTCATATGAAACTAGAGCTCCCAATCTTCTAATTTCAAACCTGATATCACTACACCAAATTAGCTCATCAGCTCATAATGGCTAATTTCCATTTCAGTCTCAAATGGTATGATTTCAGCATCCTGTGCTTAGTTGCATAGCTATGTCCTCAGCAAGCATTTGCAGTGCTTTTATTTTGGAGGGATGCCATGCTAATAGAGATCTGGCTTGAGCAAAGATCTGAATAGGTTGCTTAAGATGCTGTTTGCATTCGGGTCTATATAGCTTTCATGTGAAACTTTACAAAGCTTAAAAGGAATGTGTATTGTATCTTGGCTCATTAATGATCAGAGAAACCTATAACTTCTAGATTCCATTTATCTTTTCCTTTCATAATGATTTCACAAGGAAAACTCTCTTGATCAAATTTCTTGGCAGATGAGAATATTTATTTTGAATCTCAGGATATGAACTTTCTCTTTGTGTATAAGGACAACATTGCAGCTTCCTTGTATTCCTTTTTCAATGCAAACAAAGGTCATAGGAAAAGGTAGTCAATATGAAAGATTTTCACCTGAAATGTTTCAAGCATTATTAAATCAGTATTTTAATTAACAGTTTCTACTTTCTAATGTCACATCACAATAAGTATGAGCAAAAGATTTGTTTGCCTACTGTAACTTTATACCTCCTTTATCATTTTAGCTGATGACTAAAACATGCACTGTTCTAAACTTGGAATTCCAAATTAGGACTTGAAATGTAGGGAAACCATTTCTAGCATTAAGGATTATTAGTCAGATTATTTTTATAATTGCTAATTCTACTTTTGCATTAAATAGATGTGAATTACTCCAGCAAAGGAATATAGATTTTAACAGTGCTTGTGTAGTGGAAAATATTTACTGAATTCTTAATTTTCTTTATTTCTAAAGAAGCTCCTGGAGATGGGGAAGGGTAATTTTTCTCAGAGCTGATACTGTATTTTTTTCTGATTATTTATTTTGGCAGTCATAACAGGCTGCTTTGGATGCTATACATATGTTCAGATTCCATATATAAAGGACTAGTATGAGCTATCTATCTAGTCCCTCTCTCTCCATCCATTCAGATTTATTGGCTGCCTATCCCATCACAGAGTAATTCTGCATTCCCCAAATCAGATTTATTAGTTTTTGACAAACGATAGCAGTTTAAATACAATATATTGAAATAATGTTTGGGGAACTGACTAACGCAGATTATTAAATACTTGGTAAATCCCCCAAAGAGAATTAGCCTTATAAAAAGTTCATTTGACTCAGATTTGAATACAAAGACTTGAAAGATGTTGATGATATTTGCATGGTTTGTTTACATGGGAATTTAATCTATAATGACAAAGCACTATATGAATAATAATAAAGCATTTCAGGCAACAGAGGTGTCTTGTAAAACTTGCTTGTTTTGCATTAGGTCAGCAAAAAACAATGACAGCAACAGGAACCTTGGGTATTATCAGATCATATGGTATTAACTATCACTATAACTTATTTTCTTATGTTAACTTTTAAGAGAGAAAACCCTTTAGCATATTTTGAAGAAGTTACAGTAATCCAGAAAAAGGCACTCTAAGGATTATGCAAGCCAAATCTCTTCTGGCTAGAAAATAAATCTGCAAATTAAATAGACTAATTGTTAACTACTGAAAAATATCAAATTGAGATATAATCCATATATATTCATTATCTTCCTTATTTAGTCTTGGTTTTTCATTTCAGAATTACTGGGGAGAAGGCAAAGTACAAATCCCTTTCAGAGGAATGTCATCTTTTCCCATTAATCATCTCAGTCAATCCTGCAGCTGTAAAAGCTTTGGGCAATATTTGGCTGGTAATAGATGTCAGTCACTTATGAATGAGAAGACAGGATGTGCTATTTCATGAACCATGCTAAGTAAATCGTCACTTGATTCATTTGAGGCATGGTGGGTTATGAACTATAGATTACAACTCAGCATGCTATCTTAACTCAGGTTATTATGACTAATCAACAAATTTCGGCTAACCAAAGAGTAGGCTAGCATGATGCATGAGTTCAGTCAACAAGAAATAGGAAAAGGAGAAAGGAACTGGGGGGGGAAGTCAGGATATCTGCTCATATCTAGAATTTCCATTAGTAAGTAGGTAAACAGGTGGGCTGAGTAGCTAGAAGAAAATAAAGACCATCTCTGAAATACTGAGAAAGGATGTCCCAAAGAACATTTCCTTATTTTCCCCTTGCTAGGTAGCACCAAATTAAGATACTATAAACTTTTATTCATATCACATTGTTCAGAACACCAACCTTTTTTTATATTTCATACTCATTGAGTATGTGCCATCAAATCATTTTCAACTTCTAACAATCACATACATCACATATTCATTGTTTATCAAAGTTTATTATTTAGCATAGATCTACATGCTCATTTACAAATTGGAACACATGCCTTGCTTCTTTTATTTGTATCTTGTCTGAAGTATCTGCAGTGATTTTTAATTTGCTGTGCCCACAACAACTGTTCCATCCAGGAGGTTGGGTTGAGAGAAAGTGATCAGCTAAACTCACCCACTCGTTTTGATGTCTGAAAATAAATTTGAAGCTGGGTCGAGATCCAATACTTCACCCATTAGGCTACATCAACTCTGAATTTTGCAATTTTTTTTTTAACTTGACAAGTGAAGGAAATGCATGCTTATCCTTCCAAGAACAGGGAGAGAATCTTCCACTCTGCTCTTAATATACCTTGCAAGAAACTCTTCAGTCCTTTTCCTACCATATTCTGTAGTTCCCCAAATCTCTGAAGACACCAAGCTGAAGAAAAGATATCCTCCATATTTTAATATAAATTGTCAGTTAACAATAATGTTGCCTCATGGAGCTCCTTCAAGCCAAAGAAAAGCTAAGGAAAAGTGACTGCAATAAGAAATTCATTTAAAATCCAGGGTAAACAGCTTTCCTGAAGTATCTTTATCACATGCACTCAGATGCAAAGTTCATGACGTTAGATATTCCGATACCCAAAGTAAGAGGCAAACTACTCGCTTTATAATATTTCATATGGCACAGAAAATTACTTTGACTCTGGTGTCGTCTGTATTATTTGAAAAATATGTTCACAATAATATTATATTTCCATGCTGGTAAATCAGCAGGAGTCCTTGGCAGCAGCAATATTTAGACATTGGGAAAATAATAGGATTTATAGATAGTCACCAATTTATTTTCTATTGCCACTGTATGTGTATCTCGTTCCTGCCTTTGTTCTCTTTAGAGCTTCTTTGTGGATATTTCTGGGACTATTTTCTCTCTTAAGTGTTTAGAGACAACCAACCATTAGAAGACAAAGAGGTCTGTTTTTTCTCTCGTCTCTCTCCCTCTCTCTTGCATCCCTTTACCAACGCCACACCTCCAAGAGAACAAGCACTACACACCACTTTCCAAAGCAAATGGCACCTTTTCTCCCACTTTCTATTGTGCTGAATAATCACAGACTATTTTAAGAAAATGGATCAAAAGGGAGACATACCATTCATCACGTTCAGACGTAAGTGATGTATGGAATAGCAGGTGGTCGGTAGCACCTGAGAGACATTGCATGGACTCCAAAGCGAAGCAATGGATTTCTCAAGACTGAGTCTGGTCATTATGTTGAATCAGGGATCTGTCAGAGAAAACCGGAGTTGTAGACTGGGATTTTGAAAAACACCTCAAAAGAAGGCAAAGACGCTGCAGGTGTCTTTATTTTACAGGTGGCGAGATACGATGAAATTCAAGTCCCTTTCAAGCCTGCACCAAGGATCTCTCGTGATATGTATTGATCAATGTTATTGACAGTCTGCTATGTCTTGCGACGAAGCTAACTAAAGTAAGGCCTCTCACTTCTAGAATGTATTTCTACAGTCCAAAACGCAGATCATGCACTCCAGATGAGCTGATAAATCAGTGCATACCTCAGTAATGCTTGTAGGAAGACTGGCAATGGGACAATTTCCTTTTCAAGTTCACATTCTATGCCTTTGTTCTGGGGACTTGCTATAAAATACTTGGGCTATTGTGAATTCTGGCCACAACATCCCACCAAAGATGGAGTCATTTGTTGGAAAGCAGCACATTCTGGAAGCTTTTTTTAGACTGACATTACAGTAAAATCACCTTCCGTATCGGTTTACTATCAGATTGCAGGGGCATTTATTTGCAAAGACTTTTCCAATGATCTGGCAAAGTCACTGGGGCACACATGTGAGTCCAAAAAGAAACGCTTGTTTTTGCTGCTTAGCTTGGCAACTTCTTTCCCTCTCAACTAGCAATAGCAAAGCGACCTATCTTCCCACATTTGGGACATTCAGCAGCCTTGGTATGAGATTCTGCCCTCTCTAGGTGTGTCCTGGCACAAGCACATCTGAGTCCTTAAGCTGTGTTGGGAGAGAGAAGCAAATTTTGCCTGCTTGGGTTTTCTGCCTGCCTCCTTCTCTAGGCTTGTTTGGATGAATGGTGCCATTAAGGTTCCTTGGTCTGACACTGTCCCTCAAAAATAATTATTTGTTTGTTTGTTTGTTTGCTTGCTTATATGCCATCCCACTCACTATCAAGCAATTCAGTCAGAGACTCAGTTTCTTATCACCTGCACAGCAGTTGCTATCTTTAGATTTGGGAGGCAGACTTCTTCAAAAGGCCACAGCGAGTCACTCTCCGATGTTTCAATTCTTCCAGATTCTCATTCAGCTACTCTACAGAGACCTCAATGGCTTTCCCAGATTCCTCTGTCCTGGGCTCTAGTAGATCATTTCTTCTTGGTCACAGACTATTCATCAGATTTTTCTAGGACAAGCAGACAATTAACCTTATCTACAGTGGCAGCAAAGCTGAAAGATATAAAAATGTGCTGTAGCGGATGAAATGGGGGGGGGCACATCCTCCTCCATTGCACATCCATCCTCCTTTTGCCACACCGTTTTCTAGAGGAGAACCTCCGCCTGCAGTTAGGATTTCCATCAAGCAGGTATAAGCAAAGGGCATGGAGGAGAATTGCGTCATAAAAGATTCCCTTAAGTCAAGCTGCACCTTGAATGAATAGAAGAGAGTATTTGCATTACTTGAAATATTGCTTGGAGTCATCCATACAGTTTCCTTGACAATCATTTAAATATGGTTTGCCTCTGACATCACCCTGAGCTAAATGAACTGTTGTAATTCAAGGACTACCTGTAACAGCCTGCAATGCAGCCCATTCGGACATGAAAGAGCCCTTCCATCTGAGGAAGGGCAACTTTGACTCCATGCCATGGTCCTTTGGCTAAATTGGTACAATGAGCAGGCAAACATTGCAAATGAATGCTGCAGGCAGAAATGAACCCCGAGTTGTAATCAGCTGTTCTTTTTCCTTTTCCTGGAAAATCGGCTTTTATTTTTCTCTTTCTCATTCTCAGGAAGCTTTCCCAATTTTTCACACCCTCTTTTGAAACTACCCTGCCGTAACAAGCGGGTGGCAGATGTGGGTGGTGATTTTGGGGGGGGGGTTTCCCCACCTCTCTGTCCTTCATTCTCTTGCTTTCTTTCTTGACTGCCCATCTTTCTCAGTTCTCTCCAGACAGCTTCCTTGGGGTTAGATTGAAGGAGACCCTGCGAAATGCTGGAGGGAGGATTGTACAACGAAAGAGGAGCCAGGATGGTGCAGTGGTTAAAAGCAGCACTGCAGGCTATTTCTGCTGACTGCCATCTGCATCAG
>JANHFO010002118.1:415721-425986 GCA_032468095.1 Pareas carinatus
GAATTTCATTGCATGTGTATACTATGTATACACATACAATGACAATAAAGTTATTGTTACGTATGTAGGTATTGAGCATGTTCACTGAAGACAAATTCCTTGTGTGTCCTGACACAATTAGCAAAATAAAATTCTGATTATGATTTTGAATAGTGAACCATGCAGTGTGACATCATAATACAAGCTCTGCCCCTTGTGTATTTGTATGATCTTTACAAAAACTGCTGGAATAGTCAAAAGAGACATCAACACAGGGGCTTCCCTAGTTGTTGCATGTGCTAGAAAAGAAGAAAAAGCTATGAGAGAACACAAAACTTTACCTTTATTTTAAGGAGGCAAATCATGCTGCTTTCCCAGTTGAAAGACTACAGAATCTAATCAAAACCATTTCACAGAGACCTGCTATGGAACGAAGTAAGCCTCTCTTGCTCCTCAATTCATTCTTTAAATAAACACTGTATATTTTGCATATGATTGTGTATCTTACGCAAGTCCAGTACAGAGATGAACAATGCTCATAATCATACATAATCCCAGCGTGTTTTGGATTAACATTTAGCTCTTCAACCAAGTATATTCTTAAAAAAATAAACAATAGTGTAAGAATCATGCAAAGAGGATTGAGGAAATGACATACTGTACAATCTATTAGTGAATGTGTTTTTGACAGATAAGCTAATACTCATTGGCTTGGTTTGGGCAAAGCTCTGCCTACTTCTCTTTCTATTTATTTTACTTCTGAATTTCTGGCTAATCTGTGGCTGTAGTTCTGTTCTAAAAGTGAAAGGTAACCAAGATGAATTTTCTTACATGGTATGAGATTTATTTTCTCCCTATGATATAACCAGCAGGTTAATCCAAACAAATTATGTCTGGTTGGCTTTATAGATGGCTGACCAATAATTCTAGGCATCACACATAATGTCCCTAACTTTCTTAAGTGGGAACCAAGCCAAGAACTGCTGAACAATTTAATGGAATGGTTGATTTCTGTCCTTGTAGAGTTGAGGTCCTTGATGTACCCCAGCTCTGTATAGTTCCTCAACATTTGGATAAGGTCTGCAAATCTGGTCCCAATGTTGCTAGAGTATGAAATGGGGTAGAATTGGGAAATTTTAAAATACATGATTAATAGTAGTATTAACGATATAATTTTGAGTACACTTAAATAATTTCCTTTGTACCATTCACACACACCCCTATTTTGGCCCTTAGTTTGCCACTCAAATGTCAAAGGAAGTGCTTCTGAAAGAAATGGTTATTTCTCCCTGTTCAACCTTAAGGCACCCTAATGGCACAGTGGTTAAAGTGCAGTATAGCAGGCAAACTCAGTCACATCTTGAAGTTTGATCCTGACAGGATTCAAGGTTGACTCAGCCTTCCATCTTTCTGGACTTGGTAAAATGAGCACCCAGATTGTTGCGGACAATATGCAAATGATGCTTCTGCATTGTAAACTTCCCAGAGAAGTGCTGTAAAATACTAAGGGGCGGTGTATAAGTCTAGATTATTATTATTAGTGAAGAACTGAGGATCCCAAGATGACACAGAAAGGCAAGTTCTAGATCATTCAACATTGACTAAAAAGTTTGGTATTGTTGGGAATTATCACTCAGGAATATTTGGAAGGTCATAGATCCATGTCCTGAGTGATAAAAAAATAGTATCAAAGTGTTTTGAGTGAACTTATTCCTTCTTTAATAGTCCAACATGCTGCTGGAGAAATCCAAAGAATAGAGAAACCTATGAACAATATTCTCCTCACTCTATCTGAACAGAAGTTCAGCTGTTTGTAGAGATTTGGGAATTCCAGCCTTACTGCTTAATCCTGGCCATAATATCCCAGATTTCCCACTTCTATTTCTCTTTTAATGAGGAGGGTTGTTTTCATTTTTAATCAATGAAACATTAAGCAAAGCAAGTGGCATCCTTAATCATGAAAGCATCACTTGCACTAATTTATGATACTTACATTTCAAGCACTATTACAAAATTGCTTGCATTTAGGGAGGGGATCATTCCAGGTAGAGAAAGTGATCTGTTAGGCAGCCAGTTTCCATTAAAGCATTTTGACAGCTGCAATAATTAAACTTTTACACAGGTGCAAGGAAGGATCTTAAATGCCCCTCTGGCTATGATGCAGTCCAAGTTTGCTTGTTTTGCTCAGTATTTCCCATTAAAGCAAGATAATAGCATAATTGTGTAATAATAACAACCAGCACAATATAGCAAGGCAGGAAAAGACTGAATTTTATAGCTGTAACCTTCCATTTGAGTGTTGAAATATTAAGTCCTTTTTCAGTTTTCCCTTGGATGGCCATGAAAAACTAATTTGGAAGCAAGGCAGAGAAAACCTTGGCAACTACTTTGCAATATTCTAGTTATGTTATATGAAGAAAATCACCCAACAAGCTTAGCTTTGAGGATAATCTAGGGTCCCCACCTCATTGCTTCGGTTCAACTTTCCTGTTTCTGGAGCGTAGCCACTGGTTTACCACCACTGGCTGGAGATTTGGAGAGTTGAAGCCCATCATATTCCCAGGACATCAAATAGCAGCCACACTAGATAGACCAGGGCAGGAAATCAACTCACAGAAAGGCTAACACTACTTTTATTGAGATTAACTATAATTACAGAACCTTGCAAATCTGATTATGATGTATCTTCTCCTTCTTCTACTAGTCTAGGGAATCGGGGAAGAGTCTTCCCAAGCTCCTTCCAAATGTCTTCATGTTGCTCTGAACTTAAAAATGTCTCAGTCCCTTTTGCCTAGATAACAGTCCTTGCATTTTCCATCAAAGTCATCTTTCTTACCCTTTACACCAACTATAAAACAGCTCTTCTACAATGACTCTTGCTTTGTTATCATGAAGTTGACTGGATAATCCGCCCCACATATCAATTTTGTCTCCTGAGAACTACATAGATAAGTTTGTGGAAATCTTCTAGACATCATTTAAAAAGGAGGTGGATGCTGGGAAAAATGGTTGACTTGAAGTCAACTAGTTGGTTTCCAGGCCTAAAGCAAGACTAGAACTCCAAGCTGCCCACTCCTGATTCGGTGTGTTAATCACTAGACCATAATTTGTGTAACTACTACCTGCTACACATATTATAAATCCATTATAATCATGAAACTCTGTATAAATGATCATATGCCTTTTCTAGTTATCAAATTCATCACCTATTCTTAATTCTATCTGAGATTTTTGAAGGGCCCAAGATTGTTTGCATGATCTTCAGAGCTTTTTAGAGCTGAGACCCTAGGCCAGTTGTAGTCAATCTATCCTGTTAATCCTTCCTTAAGGATCCATTAAGAGCTAAACATTTAAGAGCATTGGAGTTCATTAAGGAAGTCCATGTCATTAGATGTTAGCTTTGGAGGGAGGCACACAACTCTTGTCCAGAATAATATTGAAACTTTTTTTTAAAAAAAAATATATTTTATTAGTTTTTCAATATAAAACAAACTCACATACCCAAACAAAAGAGAAAGAAAATATAAGACAGGTACATCATTTTGATACAAAAACTTATCAATATGTGGAATAGTAAATATTAAAATCTGGACAGGAAAAACACAAATTACACAATATATAAGATAGTCCTTTTCTCTCTCCTGTTCCTTCCACTTTTCATTCATTTTATTTTCTCTATTCCAGCTATTATTCTAAATGATACCCATCTCTTGCTTTCCTTCTTCTTCTAATCTCTCTCCTTACTTTTTCTTCTACCTCCTGCTCTTCTTCTGTTTCCATGATTCTATTCCTTTTTATCTTAATTACATCTAGTCTCATTTCCAAATTTTTAATTTAAAAAATTTAAATTTTTTAAATAATTCTAAGTAGCTTTTTTTCATCCGTTCATATTCACAACCTTTGCTATTAAAATTAATTATTATCTAAAATTTCTCTTTTTCAATTTTATTACTTTATAAATTTTCTTAAATTCCCATTGTCATTTTATATATTTCTTGGTTTAATTTCTAATTTAGCATGGATGGTACTTTAAATTTTATATACACATTTCACAACCATAATATTTCCATTTGATAATTAATAATCAATATCTTGGGTATATATTTCAAATAATTAAATATATCTTATTGTATTTAACATTTCTTTCTGTATCAACACATCTTTAAACAAAAATTTAATTTAATTTCCTTCATTTGCGCCCCACCCACCTTTACCACTCTTACAACTACATATCAGCCTATACCTCTCCTGGCAGATATTTCTTCCTCACACACCTCTATAAACCAGTTTTCCTTTGTTTTAATTAATATCTCTAAGCTCAGGTTCTCTCTCTTAAACCACAATCTTGTAGTATCTCTTCTCCCAGCTTCTTGCCCCACTTTTTTCTGCTTAATCACATCTTTTTTATTCTGAATCTCCCTCTCTTTCCTCTCCACTGCAAAGAACAATTTCCCACCTCTAACAACATCATTATTATAGTACATTTTTTTCCTACTGTCCTTGGAAGAATTATTAAGTTTTCCATCTCTTTCTTTTTTATTCTCTGGTTATTGTTCTCTTTCTTTAATTTTCTCCTTCTTTTGTTTTGTCTTGCTATTTTTTTCCTTTTAAGAAATGAATCTCTTTAGGACTTGTCTCTTTCTTTGTTGATCACAATATCTCATTCATAGCTTAAGCATTTATTCCATGCACACCAGGAACTTGTTGCCAGTTAAGTCCTGTTGTAGTTCCTCTTTTGTTAACTCAATTTTTGCCAAATATTTTCTTTTTTATAGTATTAAGTCCAATCTTTGTAATTACAATTTTAATAGTCAAAATCTATAGCCCAAATGTTCAAAAGTCTCCTTTATAAGTCAAATATTTCAACCTCAAATATTCAAAAGTTTTCTTTTTGTTTGTTTTGTTCCCAATCATGAACTTTTATAGTCCATCATCAATCTCCTTTAAGCCACTACAAGTTCTAATCAGAATCCAATCATAGAATCATTATATTTGACTAAGTTAATCCACCAAAAATCCACAGAAAGAGAACATTAAAGGTTTATGATCTTGAAGACGTCCTCCATTTTAAAACTCCTTAAGTCTTCCCTTGTCGTTTGGTTCCCTGTGCATTTCAGTCGCCATTTTTAAAAAACTCTTTTTGGGAGAAACTTGTTTATTTTCCTTTCTTAATCAGGCCAACAAAATCTTTTTTAAGTAGAGTATAATAATAAAATTGCTTCTTCTCACCAGACCAGATGTTTTTAGTCATCTTTGCTTCCGTGTTGTTCCAGTGGATGTTTTCACAGTGTTCCAGGTTTCTTCCTTAATGGCACTGAAGATGACATTTCTCCCAATGAGGAAAGGGAGAAGGACAGGTTCAAACGCACTGGCTGCCGCTTTGCGCACGTACCTGTCAAGCCTCCTTCTCACCTCAAGGTGTCCTTAGGCACTTTAAGTGCCCACTATTGGAGGAAACAAAGACTCCGGCGATTGGAGTCTCAATCATCTCATCTTTACCAGAGGAAACTGGAACCGGAAGTCCCAATATTTTAAAAATTGAATAGCTATAGAAAACTCAAGGGTTCCATACTCAACCATCAATCAACATGGTACAGTAACTGATAACACTTTAACTTGAGGGAAAGGATAAGGATACAAGACAACTGATAAATAATGATGCTTGACAATGCAACACATGAGATTTCAGTTCTGCTGTGACATTATTGTGATGAATTCCATAAGTGAGTAGATCACTTTAAAATTTCAATCATTTTGTTTCTCATTGTGACAGTAGTGACAGAGGAAGCATCACCTGCACTATTCACTTTAGATAAAACTATGAGTGAATCAAATATAGAAAAACTCCAGGAAAAACATTTGGTCACAGGCCAATGAAATAAGAAAGATTCTGTGAAGAACTTGACAGCTAATTTGAAAGAAAACATTCTGCGCTCCTTACCCACATCAGTGGAATTTAGACCTAGGGAAATCATAAATGCAAAAGTGCTATAATTATAATTCCTTTGTTGATTTATAGACAGACAAACAGGAAAGAGAAAAGTTGCTAAAGATGACATTGTATACATATCCCAGGTGTCTGGGCCACTGTTTTAACTTTGAAAATCTCAGCAAACATGTATTATTGTTTTGCACAATAATATTTCATAGCTTGAGAGAGAAGATGGTGTCATTTCAAGTTATCTGATGATAAATGCCTGCCAGATTTAAGCCAGGAACAATTAAATAAATGTAAATTCAGAATGAATATAAAAGGAGATGCTTTGTGCTAAAGCCACTTCAACCATCTGCCCATGTTCTTTGTGTGGCGTTAAGCGCATACTGTACAGGTAGTCCTGTACTTACAGCATTTCATTTAGCGACCATTTAAAGTTATGGCACTGAAAAAAGCGAGTTATGGTTGTTTTTCACCCTTACGACCGTTGCAAAATTCTCATGGCCACATGTTCAAAATTTAGATGCAACCATTTATGATGGTGGCAGTGTCCCAGGGTCACGAGATCCCCTTTTGCGACCTTCTGACAAGCAACGTCAACGGGGAAGCCAGATTCATTTAACAACCATGTTACTAACTGAACAACTGCACGATTCACTTAACAACTTTGGCAAAAAATGTGGTAAAATGTGGCAAAATTCACTTAAAAACTATCTCACTTAGCAACAGAAATTTTGAGATCAATTGTGGTTGTAAGTTGAGGACTACCTGTAGTGTGATTGTGCTGTTCATTCTGAACCAGTTTTGTAATCTTTTGATATACAGGACTTCACCTGCAATGGAATTGTATTGTAGTCTAAAGAAAGATACTTTCTGACTACGAGAATCATTTGAAGATAACTACTGTGTACTTAGAACCCCAGAAAAACATATTTCCCCAAAGAAATTTGACAGCACAGATAGTCTCTGATTAGTGGCCACCTCAATTAGTGACTGTTTGCAATTGCAATTATGAAAAAAATAATTTGACAATTAATCCTCACAGTTTTTTTTAACCTTTGCAGGTCTGTAAAGTAAAAGATGGCTGAAGTCAGATCGTAAGTATAGTTGCTCTTTCACTTAGTGATGATTTTGATTTATATATTTCAAAATCTCTAAGCTGGTTCAGAAGCTTAATTGCCGGTGCCACCATTTTCCTACGGTGACCTGCCATTTACCTGGAAGTTGTGTGGGGGGGGGAGGCACCTGCATCTTTGCTTGGATTCTCTCGGCCTGAAACACCTGGGTGGGAAGTAGGGAGAGGGCCTGTCTTCAGAGATGGCACTGGACTTTCTCAGAGCCGGTTTTTGCCATCTTCAAGGCCATCGCGCCCTGAGAGTGAACTCTTCATCTGACTAGCACCTCAACGTTCTCAAAACATCTTCATGGCACCGGTATTGGCTACTGGCGGACTGAGGAGGAGGATGAACTTTGGGGAAAGGGAAGAATAGCTTTATGCTCAGATCTCAGATCCCGTATGACTTTATTCCTACCTGTTTCTCTCAGTAAAAGTTTCTCTGATTCAATTTAGTGGATTCCAGAGTCGTGATTTCCTTAGGGAGGGATGGGAGCAGACCTCACACTAATACTTCACTAAAACTGAGGCACTAGTGCAGTGAAGGCTAATGCATGGCACGTGTACCGCAGCGGGCACGCAGAGCCCTCGATGCTGGCATGTGAGCCAAGTCGCCCCAGCATTGCCCCAGAGCTGAGCATGCTCAGAAAGGAGTAGCGACACCAGGCAATGACATCACGGGGCCATGCGCATGCTCAAAAAGAGAGTAGTGGCACCAGGCGATGACATCACAAGCCATGACTCATTAGTCCTGGGCTCTCGATGTCCAGAAGATTAGCCATCACTGCCCTAGAGTGCACGCTCATTTAACAATCAACAGTCCATTTTGTTTGGTATAACCCCAGATGCTTGGGTGGTTAGGATTAAAATAATCTACAAATAGTCCTCGATTTTTCAACAGTTCATTTAATAACTGTTCGAAGTTACAATGGCATTGAAAAAAGTGACTTATGAACGTTTTTCACATTTAGGACCATTGTAGCATTCACCATGGTCATGTGATCAAAATTCAGACACTTGACAACTGACTCATATTTACGACCATTGCTGGGTCCCAAGGTCATGTGATTCCCTTTTGCAACCTTCTGACAAGCAAAGTCAATGAGGAAGCCAGATTCACTTAACAACCGGGTTACTAACTAACCAAGTGCAGTGATTCACTTACTGACCGTGATAAGGACAGTTGTAAAATGGGGCAAAGCTCACTTAACAAATGTCTCACTTAACAACAGACATTTTGAGCTCAGTTGTGGTTGTAAGTCGAGGACTACAGGTATTTCTATTTCCCCCAAAAGACAACTTGTGTGAGTTTAGATGTCCCAGTCTGGTTTAACCAAAATGGCTCAGAAGGCAATTTTTTGTGATTGCCTTTCTAGAGCATGCAAAGCTGAGAACAGCCCAATGCTAAATTTCAATGTTGAGAATAAAGGACAGGACCTCATTTGATTCTTGCAGGAGTAAAAGGCGTAGTAACACAGTTTTTGTATAAGAACGCTGGCAAAGGATGAGGCAAAGCACGCTGGGAGCTTTGGGATCTTATTTCACATCTAATTCAGGTATAAAATCATATGTAATCACTATCAATGTTATATCAAATATAAAGAAATGTACTTTGGGGGATGCAAACAGATGGAGGGGATTAAGAGGAGATGGGTAAAAGAAATGTTTCATTTCTTGCAGGGAAGTGCTTTTGATCATGCTTGAAGGCTCTTCTGCAGGACTAGTTGAAAAGACTGCATGATAAGAAGGCTTTCTTAAATAAGAAATGAATATAAATAGTGTTTTTCTATCCATTTTGAACCAGCTACTTAAAATTCCACTTGGAAAATTATGCAGCAAAGAAGGAAATGGGGCACAGTGCTTGTCACTGGCAATCGGTTTGGTGGAAAAAAATAAACATTTCAGCATCTGGGGAAGCTGAAAATGGAAAAGAATGTGTTGTCTTTGAAATGTACAATAATTATAATCCTGTTTGAAATAATAAGGCTCCAGATCAAGGGCTTTGAAGCTATCTTCAGTGATTCTTGAAAGGTCAAAAAAGACCAGTTGGAATTCAGAATTGATTCTTCTCAGTGGTGAAACTGTGGTCGTGAAAATCGCTTCTCAGAAAAACTTGAACCTTTCGCAACCTGGTTTTGTTCGCAGCTTACAGTTCTTGAATTAAATAGGAGCATCTGCAGAAGGAATAAAAACAGTCAAGATGGGGTTGCAACAGTCTGACTGAGAGTCTGTCCTTTTCTGTTCATGATAATCTTCATTTAACTGTTTGGTGACCATTCAAGTTATGGTGGTAATGAAAACGTAGCTTCCCGAGCAGTCTTCACATTTGCAACTAACTAAATAAATAATAAACAAATAAAACCATATGCACATCTGCGGTTTCGATTGGTGACTGCTTTACTTAGCAACCAAGTTGTCAACTCCCCGTTGTGGTTTGCTAAATGAGGGCTATCCATCTTAGTGTGGGAGACTGGCTAGTTAACAACAATTTCAAACAAGAATAGATTTAATAGTAAAATAGTAATTATTGATAGTAATATACTTTCTCTGTGGTAGTCCCAGCCCTATGAGACAACTTACTCCCAAAAGTAGGGTGGTCCTACTGTTTTTGCCTTTGAGGGAAAAAAACACTTAAATGATTCTTTTCTGTAGAGCAGGTCTCCGACCTTGGTCCCTTTAAAGCTTGTGAACTTCAACTCCCAGAATTCCCCAGCCAGTCATGCTGCCTGGAAATTCTGGGAGTTGAATTCCACAAGCCTTAAAGGGACCAAGGTTGGAGATCTCTCCTGTTGAGCATTTTAAAATCTGATAATTGAATTGGCCAAGAAGGTGGGAGCTGCTTTTTGCCTGATTAGTTTTTAATGGTTACATCTTTAGAATACAGATAGTCTTCGACTTACAACCACAACTGAACCCACAATTTCCACTGCTAAGCAAGACTGTTATTACATGACTTTTAGCAATGGCAACAGACTTATATACTGCTTCACAGTGCTTTAAGCGGTTTACACAGTCAGCATATTGCCCCCAACAATTTGGGTCCTCATTTTACCGACCTCGGAAGATTGGAAGGCTGAGTCAACCTTGATCTGGTGAGAATTGAACTGCTGGCAGTTGGTAGAATTAGCCTGCAATACTGCATTCTTACCACTGTGCCCCCACGGCTCCTATTTTTGCCCCATTTTATGACCTTTCTTGTCACAGTTGTTAAGTGAATCCTTGAACATAAGTTAATGA
>JANHFO010002118.1:432343-446577 GCA_032468095.1 Pareas carinatus
CAAATGGTTGTAAGTCAAGGACTATCTATAATTCTTTCCTAACCATGGCAAAGTGACAAAGATGTAGGGCAATTCATACTGCCAGTCTAACACTCCAGTCAGAAGAATAATATTCTATAAATTATAGTCCTTGTTTAGCGACTGCCTCTTGCAGTAACTGCTCACAGTTACGATGGGGGTGGTAAAGACGGATGTGGAAGATTTGCCACAAATCTTCGCATTTATGACCTTTGCAGATCTGTAAAGTGAAGGAAAATGGAAAGAATCCACATTGTCACATAACAGGGGAATGAAAACTCAATGGTCTGAATGAAAAACAAACATTTTAGCAAAGAATTAGTGTTGACTGTGGGGGGCGGGGCTAAGAAAGATCAACAAAAAAGGAAAGGGAAATGCCTATGGTTGGAAAGATACCTTGAAGCCCTTTTTGTAAGAAAATATTGTCAAAGTGGATGAGCTTGAAAATAATGAAGGAGCTGTAAATATCATCTGCAGTATTAGATCTTGCTAAGTGTTCGTTTGACTGCTAGCATAAAAAATCTGTAGGAATTTCTCTTCCCCAGGGAATGGGAAAAGTGTACACACACAAACGCGCACACACACACACACACATAATGCGGAAATAAAAATTAAACAGATTAAAATCATTTTCCATTTTTTCAAAAGTTGTATTATTTTCTGCCATAAATATAATTAAAACTGTGGTAAAAAGATGCTATTTTTAAAACTTCAGAACGCAAAATTGACTTTTCTGGATATCTTTCTCAGTTAAATTTGAAAGTATTGGATAACCAGATGGCCCTGAAGAAAAAAATATTTATGACAGAGAGATGGAGATGAAAATCTGACCATCTCTCTCTCTTCATTAACCCCTCCAAAATGCTCCATCTGCAGAGGTTCGGGCATACATTGCTCAGCTGCATTACTTATTCCAAATAGAAATAACTGAATCAATCAACTGCAGATTTCTCCAATTTTTCATCATTGTAAATCTATCAGTTTCAATTCCTCTCAGTTTGTTATCGAGGGAGACGATAAATTAATTGTCGGTGCTGATTAACCCTGTTTCCATGTTAGATTTAGATTTTTTTTTAAAAAAATCACCATACTGTAAAATTCACAGTTAACTTTATGCATATTTGTTCTAATATGTAGCTGGTTCATTTTGGTTTTGTCTAAAAACCTGCATTTTATGTGTATGGGCTTTTTCCTAATAAATTATCTCCAATTAACAAACAGCATTGCAACATTTTGGAGAAGGGTGAAACTCAAGAGTTTCAGGCCATGTCCTGCTTTGAAAATACAAAATTAAGGTTGCATCAAATTGTTAATTAACTGTTAATTAACTGTTAATTAATTGTTAACTGTTAACAAACACATTAATCACCCATCTGTAATAATTATTATCATGCTATTTTTAATCCTAACTTGTACGCTTGCCTAGAGTTACCACTACGATTAAGGTGACTTACTAAATGACTTACTATGCAATATCTTATAAAGGGGGATGCTCCCATAACCCTCAAATGAAGTTCATTTCCCACAAAAAATGGGTGTCACCATTCTGAAATGTGGCAGGAACTCTATGCCAGAGGTGTCCAACCTTGACAATTAAGGCCTGTGAACTTCAACTCCCAGAATTCCCTCGCTATCATGGCTGCCTGGGGAATTCTGGGAGATGAAGTCCACAGGTCTTAAAGCTGCCAAGGTTGGACACCCCTGCTCTTTCCATTGGGCCTCTCTCTTATCAGAACACAGTAGGTGTGTGAGCTTTCTGTCAACACTTAACCATTAAGGGAATATTTGAAAGAGCTTATATATGAGTTTTAATTTCTCCCCACCCTTCTTTGTGCAAGCATATTCATTCAGAAGGGTTTTCAAGCAGCACCTCTTGTGCCTGCTCTGCCTAAGCCTGAGCTGATCCCTTGTGATGACATGCTAAACATTCACAGCCTACCTTACACTTAGCTAAACAATGCATGACTCACAAATGACTCAGAAGGCCACTGCCAGGTCTCATTCAAGCATAATGAGGCATGAAAGACTGTTTTGAAATTAAATTCCCCTCAGTGATACAGGAAAAGAGGAAGGAATCCAAAACAACAACAGCAATAATACTTAATAGTGAGTTCATTGTACTATACCACAAAATACATAAAATCCAAAGTTTATTTTTTTTACTAGATTTTCATCCCATCTATATTATTTTATAGGTAACTCAAGACTCCAAAAATAATACTCCTCCCTCCTTCTCATTTATGGCGCTCCCATGATGAAATGGACTTAGACTGGAGTCTTAATTCAACATCTTTTCCACATCACATTTACTGTACATTTTATTTGCTAAAAAAAAGAAGTGTATTTTTGGCAATCAATGGGATGGGCATTGCTTGGGGGGAATTGGCATTAGCACATATGTTTTGTGCCATTCATCAAAGCAAGCGAGTTTCATTCTTGATTTGTCTTTCTGATTGGACTGAGGGAGTATGATTCTTTCTTATCAGCATATTAGAGTTGTCTCAAAGGTTGTTTTCCAAAAGGCAACTGGACTTCCTTAGTTCTTTTTCCAAAAGTCTAGTTGCCTTTTGGAAAAGCCGGAACAACCATGACCTGAATGATTGAGAATCTCCATAGTCATTATTAGGGTTATTAGCTACAAGAGAGTAAACAATTAAATCCTTTTACTTGATTTTCAATTTCCACAGCTTTGAAATATACCTAAGTACTTGGGCACACTGATAAAAGAAAATTAGGACTGGAGGTGGAGCATTTTTAATTGTAGGTCTGGACATCAAGCAAACCTATTTAGCACATCAGAGATATTTCTAAGAAGACACCCAGTCAGTATTGTCCTCCAATACTTGATCCTTTGGGTTTGGTAAGACTAGTATAGGATGAGGAGGTTTTGTTGCCACTCTTGTCAAGATTGAACACTCTAGCACCTACGTGCCTCTTTGCTATCAGCTTGTCATTCTCGGGGAGTGGGGAGGGAATGTATTGGAATGGGTTCGATGGAGAAATGAAACTTCTCTGCTTCCACCGAAGACCGTGAAAATTTTGCAAAATCTTTAAGGCCATTGTAGCAGGTGTGAGACTGAAGGAGACAGTTCCCATAACAGTGGACTTGTTTATTCAGATCACGTGAGGGATTGGAGTTTGGCTGGGAAAATCTAATTTTTAACAGTACGAACTTGTGTCTGGGAAACTCAGAGTTAGTTTTGCTTCAACTGTACCTATGCAGTCTAATCAATAAACAGTAATACTTTTGGAATGACCCAGGAGTTTTATTTTTTTATTCCCTAGTGGAACTCATGACAACTTTTATGGGACCCTTTCTGGGATTTTCTTGCTTCCTATCCTTTCCTGCTGATCAAAGCAGGTGGGATTGAAACATCAGGTGAAAAATATGATTGGTAGAACTTGAGAAAGAAAGAGAGTTAAGGACATTGTATTGTCATCAGCTTCTCAAGCATGTCTACATGTTTACATGTGCCTGAACATGTACCACTCGGTCAGAAGGAAACATGTCAACACATGTATATGTGTCTTCTTGCAATGTCCCCCCTCTCCTCCTCCCCTCCATCTGAACAGACTGAAAAACCTGCACTGGAGTGATACATTTTGTTCCCAATGTATTTTCAATAGACCTTTTGCCAGGAAAACTGCTTTATGAGCAAGGAATGCAGCTTTACCTGCTGAGACTTTGAATAACCATGGTCCAAAGGCATCGTCATGATTCAACAGAGAAGACCACATCCCGGTGTAAAAAATGAGCGGCCAATGGAAACCTATGAAACTGCTTTATAGGGATTTTCCTCCTGGTATCCAGACAAATTGATTCATGCCTTCAAGTCAGTGATGATTCATGGCAACTTCCTGGAGAAGTCCTGCAGTTTTCTTGGCAAGATTTTGAGAAGTGGTTTGCCCTTGCTTATTTCCTAGGGCTGAAAGACAATGACTGGACAAGGTCACCCAGCTGGCTTTATGCCTAAGGTGAGACTACAACTCAGTCTCCTGTTTCCAGACCAGCACCTTAACCACCACACAAAACTGCTATCACAATGGATTCCAAAAATGTATCTGGAAAAATGGAAATTTCTTTCTTTTCTTTTTTCTTTTGGATATAAGTGAGGATATGGAGGAGGGAGAAGAAGAAGAAAAGAACCAGGAGGTAGAAAGAAGACTGAAGAGGAAGGAGAAGAGAAGGGAAAGAAAGATGGGGGAGGGATATAACTCAAAAGATAGAAGTTGGAGAGAGGAAAGAAAGAATAAGTAAGTCCTGGAGGGTCTTAGAAGACAGTTTGGTATAGAAAGATGGAGGAAAAGAAAAGGAGAAAAGAGGAAAGGAGTGAAAGATGGTAAAAAAGAAGATAAAGATGTATATAATTAGAGACTTTGAAGTTTTCTCCTCCATTTTGTAATATAGGACAGAATGTAGCCTTCTTAGGAGATGTTAAAAATTTGTATGTCTTGGATTAATTTTGGATTGTGTTGTGTTGCTTGATTGATCTTCCACCCAAAACTTTGTAAACATTTGGTATTTCTGATCTACCATCCTTGATGTATTTGAAATATGTATGTTTTGTGTTGTTGCTGTTTTTCTTTTATGTATGTATGTGTGAAAATAATAAAGAATCATTTGTCCCAAAAAAATGAGGGGGGAATTTCATTTCCCCATGAATATGCTGCACTTTATCTCAACAAGGAATTTGTGAATGTAGGTTGGATTGAGAGACACCAGCTGGTACAAAGACATTCCGCAAATCTTGTGGTCAAGTGGAAGTCAGTGTAATTACAGTTGTTGCTATGATCAGGTAGACTGTGCTTCAGTCTGTTCTCAACCATGTAAACTCACCAGGTGACCTGGGGCTAGCTATTCTTTTTCATCCTAGCCCACCTCACAGGGTTGATGTTGTGAGGAAAAACAGGAGGAGGAGCACTTTGTATGTCACAGACCAAAGAGAGGATATAAACCTAATAAAGAAACTTGAACACAAGTCTCTCAAGTCCTTGTAGTATTAGGTCTGCTTTTTCATTTTTTCAAGTCCATATTTTTCATTTTAAGAACCATAGCCTGCGATGGGGCAGGATTTTTCTCCTATGCTATCATGACTTTTAATGAAAAATATATCACTGGCAAAGTCCGAAGAGAAAAGACATCAATCAGTTTATGCATTCATAAGTCAGTGGTAATATTGATGCTGTTGAAGAAAAAGAAGAAGGGGAAAAAAAACAAGTCGATGGATATCCCTGTATATAAGCAGTATGAATACTTTGCAATAAATCTGGGGATTACACTGTCTGTCATGCTGTACAGAAAGCCTCGACTGATGAACTCACTGGGAAAATAATATTTGGCTTATGACTCTGGCTTTAAAAGGAATTCCAATAAATTCCAGGATCCAGTCTCTTGGAGGATGTGTCTGCTTTTTCTTACAGCCTTCCACAATGTCTCTGGTTGACCCCTGTCCAATTCAGGGTCCTAGATAAAGTAACCTTTGATCTAATCCAAATGAGCTTTTAGGCTTGGGAGGGAGAAGCAACAAAAGATAACCAATGTTGGAAAGGTATTCCCTGTGATTCAGAGGCAAACTAGGCAGCCACAAACCTACAACCATCTTCTTCAGTCTCAGAATTCTTGCAAGGTTGGTCTCAGTCTTCTTCTCTTTGTGTATAAGGACATCCATGGAGGTTGCTGAGGGAAACAGAGATGGTGACTGCAATGCACATTGTAAAAGGGGATGGGCTTTTAATCACATTGTTGAGGCTTGCTACCTTGCCTTTTTTGACTCTCTTTCACAGATGCTCCTGATAGTAGGCAAAATGTTTCATTTCTTGCATAACTCCTTGGTTGCAGGTCGGGCCAATGGCTGAGGAATCATGAAAGTGAGGGAATTCTCATGTTGATGTTTCTTTCCGGTCTTATGCCTGGTTGAGAGTTGAGACTCAGCTTGGATTATGTCCTGTCCTCTAAGCCAGTGGTCGCCAACCTTTTGGACCTCAAGGACCACTAAATTCAGAGTTTTAAATCCCGCAGAACACTAATATGAATTTTTCTAAAAGATACATATGTTTGTAAAATAATGATCAGAAAACTTCCATTTTATTAATATAAAAGGCACCTATTTAATATAACAAAATGAAAAAAGTTTATTTAATTATAACAAAGGCTTTAAAGGTTGTTTAATTGTAGCAAAATTATAAAATCTAGTTTAATTATTACAAAATAATTGAAGTTTTTTTAAGTATTGCACATTTTAGTGTAATATTTGTTCCTGCTTGAGAGAGAGAGAGCGAGCGAGAGAGAGAGAGACAGAGAAAGAGACACACACAGAGAAAGAGAGACAGACAGACAGACAGCGAATGAGACATAGACAGATACATACACACATACAGAGAGAGAGAGAGAGAGTGAGACACACACACACACACACACACACACACACACACACACACACACATACGATCCATATAACTATACAAAATATTCCAATAATCTCCAGATTTTCCTGCCACCAAATTTTTTTCCTAGCCCACTGGTGGGTCTCAGCCCACAGGTTGGCGATCACTGCCCTAAAGTATAGACTCTAAACAACACTAGGATTCTAGACCTTCCACTGACCTATTTTGCACTGTTCTCTGCTGCCCTGATAAAATATTCCCCAAAGGTATTACTGGTGTATGTCCCAAGACTAAATTCAGTTGCTCATTTGAAAGAGGTTCTCACAGCAGTAAGCTTACATGGAAAGTCTGGGGAAGCAAAGGACAAATCTTTACCTGCAATTAGAAGAATTAAACATTCCAGGATTTCACTTTTTGATTCCTGGCTGTCACTTCAGAAGTGATGGGATTGCTCACTACTTCCTGGAAGTGGAACGCAGAATGCAGAAAAGCTTTAACAGTCAAAGGCAACGCAAAGACTCGGATTGCTCTGAACCTTGGTCTTTGTATTTGCATGGCAATGAATTGGAAGCAAGATTATTCTGTTGAATCTGTTGCACAGCATACATATATACAAAGTTGTGGGGGATTTATGGTGATGAGGTAGATGGAAAAAGCAGACCTTTCATTTTGTTTGCTTTATTCTATCAGATTGGCTGTTCCCACATTTAGATCTGTTTAGTTAACAAAGAAGAGCTGAACTATGGCTAGAATTTCAGAAAGAACCAAAAAACAATCTTAACAGCGGCCTCCTACAGAAACAAAGACTGATTAGAATATATATTTATTTATTATAGTAAAGGTCACTTGATGTGCTGCGGATATTTTGGAGAGCAACTCTCACTATCTTTTGCTGTCAGCTGGATCTGATGGGAGCCAAAATTCAAGACATCAGAGGACACAATATTAGGTTTTCCATCTCTGATTTAAAAGATTGTCTGGCATTAGCCTAAGTCTTTATACTTAGGTTTTTAAAATAGCATTTCTGTTTCCAATCTTCCCCACCTTACATATTGCTTTGGTTAATATGCTGCACAGGTTTGCTGATCTATACTCTAGGGTTCATCGGATTAACATAGGTTTAAATCACTGTGTGGTCAGCCTAGAGTAGATAGTACACAATATCCCATGTTAGCTAAAAGTTGACATTCTGAATCACATACAGAACCTGCATCAGGACTCTGAGTCAATTTGAGATCCAGCGGGGCCACTGATGGGAATAGGAGAGGAGAACATTTCTAAGTGGTTATGAATAAATCTCCTTTAAGAGCTTTACTCCTGGTGATTCCAGTAGACACACTGTGTGGATAGCCCTTTTCCTCTTCTGGGATTTTCCTTTAATTCTCATTCTTGCTGACAGCAGTTATGATTCCTCGATTGCTTCCCAAACAAGTGCTAACTAAGCTTCATCTTGCTTAGTCTGCAAGCAGTCAAGATTGGCATGATGTCTGACTGGGGGAGCCATAGAAAGGGATTGGATGGATTGACAATTGAATGGCTGACTGGAGTGATGCTTACTTCAGATGTAGATTGACTTCTGCTCCCATTCTGACTCTTGGCATGGTGGTTCAAGAAAGCAAAGTTTCCATGTCCTTATGGGCAGCAGACTCTCCAAAGATTTGCATAAGATAGTTGTTGCATTCTCATACTTACCTAGACTTCCTGGAGCCAGCAGCTAGCAGTCCCTCTGGTCTGCGTGGGCTGGCCTGAAACAGAAAGATTGTTCCTGATTGGCTAAAGCATGAAGCTGCACCAACTTAAAAAGAATCCAGCCAGCTTTAGCCATGCTGGAAGTTGTAGTTAAAAAATAAAGTTTGCTTGTTGTGAGATCACTGTGAATCCTATCTTGTTTATCGTCCACGTTTCACACCTGGCGATGAAGGTGGGGTCCAAAGGCAGGGAACACAGATGCAGAGGACAGACTAGGATCAGGCAACCTTCCAGCCCGGCGCACGAGGAAAGGAGCAGATTGCAGCAGACAAAAACAGCATGTCTTCCATCCACCCCTGACACTGTGTGACCAGGCAAAAGAGCACTGGGACGATTTAAAGATTTGATTTCTTTATTGACACACATGACCTACCCAACATCTCGGAAAAATGAAAGAAAGCTCTGTTTCTCAACCGCTGTGGCCATAAGATGTTTGACACCACGAGGACCCTATCCAAGCCAGGCACAATGCAAGAAATCTCATGGAAAGATTTGTTAGAGAATCTACAAGCCCATTATACTCCTGTTCCCTTCAAATATGTAAAAAGATATGAGTTCCAGCTCCAGATGCAGCGAGAGGGAGAGACATTTAATCAATATATTGTGACTCTAAGGAAGACTGATGCACATTGCCAATTTCAGAATTTAGACAACAGTCTTCTGGATCAGATCATATTTTGAGTACGGGATGTTAAACTGCAGAGAAGGCTGTTGGAAAATATGAAGCTAACACTACAAATTGCGTTAGATGAGGCAATACCAATGGAATCTTTAAACACTGTGGCAGACTCATTGCGGAGGATTGCCGAGGCCCCTGCGACAGTGAGAACCGGGGCATCGGTGCATAAAGCCGGCTACCGAGAGCCAGAGGATGAGGCAAGTGACAGTGCAGAGGAAGAAATATACCAAATCACAAAGCAGAATGGGGACAACAAAGAAATGTGCCAGTTGTAGAGGATTCCACCCTAGGGCAGTCTGCCATTTTAAAGAGACCATCTGCCACTGTTGTGAAAAAAATGGCACTTGGCATGAGTCTGCAGGGATGCCCTACCAACCACGACTGCATCCTCACAAGAAACACCAAGAGCGCAACCACCAAGACAAGTCAGAGAAAAATGACAACTGTGGAAACAACAATCCACCCAGGGTGGCTTGGACACTTTTAAAATACAGATTGCCTCCACCAAAGCAAACTCAAACAACAAAATCCAAGCAACAGTAGAGATAGACGACAAATGCTGTAAAATGGAAATGAACTCTGGATCGGAAATCACCATCATTTCCTGGTCCCGCCTGAAGCCAGTCTGCCCTGAATTCAACCAGAGCCTGCTGAAACCATAGCTCTTGAAACTCACCGACTATCAGGGAAACAACATCCCTGTCCTGGACAGCACCACAGTTCCTGTGTTTTACAATGTTTTTAAGGGAGAGCTGCCACTAACAGTAGTCGAGGGACAACTGCCTACTCTGTTGGGACTGTAGTGATTTGAATCCCTTGGACTGGGAGTGACCGGCGTTTTCACTGTGGGAGGCAACTGGAATGAAGACCCTATTGCTGAATTCAAAGACATTTTAGTGAGGACCTAGGCAAGTACCAGGACACCCCCATCTCAAATAATTTAGACCCATTAGTTGCACCAATTTGTTTAAAGCCTAGAAGAGTTTCCTTTGCCCTAAATCCCAAAGTGTATGCTGAATTAGATAAGCTGATCAGGCAGGGTGTGCTAGTCCCTACTGATCATGCGAAATGGTCATGCCAGTGAAGGGAGACGATTCAGTGAGGATTTGTGCAGATTTCAGAAGCACACTGAACAAAGCACTCCAACAAAGGTACAGCACTTGTTGCATTCCCTCAGGCCAGGCCAGATTTTCGCAAAATTAGACCAGGCCAAGGCCTACCAGCAGCTACTGGTAGATGGTGCTGCAGCTGAGGTCCAAACAATTGTGATGCAAAGGGGGGGCCTTCAAATGCACCATATTATAATTTGAAAAAAGCATTGCCCCAGGGATTTTCCAGAGTGTAATGGAGAGACTTTTGTACAAAATTCCTGGGGTAATACCTTATTTTGATGATGTATTAATTACAGCTAGGGACAGGGAACAGTTAGACTCTAGGCTAAGGGTGGTACTCACTAAATTTAGGGAAGCCGGTCTCAAATTAAAAAGTAAGAAATGCAAGATTGGGGTGCCTGAGGTCGAGTTCCTAGACTATAAGATAGATGGGAGGAGTATTCACCCCACAAAGGATAAAGTGCAGGTGATAAAGGAAGCTCCCAAGCCTAAGAACAAAATGGAGCTCCAGGCATTCCTGGGGCTACTGAACTTTTATAGTGGATTCTTAAGGCAAAAAGCCACTGTGGCTGAACTTTTACATAAATTGTTAGTAAAAAAATGCCATTTGGGAATGGGGCTCTAAGGAAGATAATGCTTTTAAGGCAGTTAAGAGTTTATTGTCTACTGATAGTCTGCTCTTAAGGTATATTTCCACCCTCCCATTAGTTCTAACATGCAACGCTTCACCTTTCGGGGTGGGCACAGTATTGAGTCACCAACTGCCCTTGGGTAGGGAAGCCTCAATTGCCTTCTATTTGTGCACTTTTTCCTCACCAGAAAGAAATTACAGGCAATTCGAGGTGGTAACAGACCAAAAGCCCCTCCTCGACTTGCTTGCAGGAGACTGGCCCACACTACTGTCACTGTCCCCCCAATTCACCCGCTGGATGTTTTTTTTGCTTATGCCTACAAACTAATACACCAGCCAGGCAAAGATCTGGGGCACACAGATGGTCTTAGCAGGTGTCCCATGCTGTCCAGATTCCCTCTTGGGGTGCCCAGTGCTCCTAATTGATTGCTGCCAGCCTGGGTCAGTGACATCTAAACTGGTGGCCAAACACTTGGGTTCGAACAAAGTTCTGAGGACTGTCCTCAACTGGGTATGAAGGGGGTGGCTGGCTGACCTAATGGGTGACAAATCCAAGCCATTTCTAACCAGATGAGATGAGCTCTCTGTCCAGGAAGGCTGCCTCCTATGGGGGGAAAGGGTGGTGCTGCTGGAAGACCTAAGTCTCAGAGTTCTAAAGGCATTACATGATGGCCACCCGGGCATCGAGTGCATGATGTCTCTGGCAAGGCGCTACGCATGGTGGCCCAACATGGACAGGGATATCCATGAGTGGGTTGCCGGGTGTAGGCCCTGCCAGAAATCGTGGCCGGCATTGCCTAAAGCCCCCACCAGAGTCTGGGAAAAAACAAAGGCACCCTGGTCCTGAATTCATGTGGATTTTGCCAGTCCATTCTACAGAAAAAACTTCCTGGTGGTGGTGGACGCTCCATGGCATAGGGCCCAGTTACCTGCAGGACCGCATTCTACCCATTGATACCTTCCGCCGTCCTGTGCGCTCCCACAGAGTGGGCCTCCTCAGGGTGCCGCCAGTCAAACAATGGCGGCTGGCGACCCTCAGGGGAGAGTCTTCTCTGTGGCATCTCCCACCCTCTGGAACGACCTTCCCCCCACAATAAGAACGACTGCTGACCTTCAAACCTTCCGCCGTGCCCTAAAGACCCACCTGTTAAAACAGGCGGGCATGGGCTAATCGCGTCCATGTCCTCCTGCATTTTTTAATTTTTTAATTTGGATCACAGTATTTACAATTTTTATCCTCCCCGTTTTAATATTTGATATTCAGGCCCTGTTTAATAATTTTAATATTGTTCTTAAATATCTATGTTTGTTAGTGATTTTATATGCCTGTAAGCCGCCCTGAGTCCTTCGGGAGAAGGGCGGGATACAAATAAAATTTGATTGATTGATTGGACATGTTTTCTAAATGGTTAGAGATTAAGCTTATGTAGTCTACAACCACCAAGGCCGTCATTGCTATTCTTGACAGCCTGTTCACAACACATGGCTTGCTGGACTGACTAGTCTCCGATAATGGGTCCCAGTTTACTGCTGAGGGCCTCGAGGAGTTTTTGGGCAAAAAAAGGATCCACCATGCCCTCACAGCACCCTATTACCTGGCTGATAATGGGATGGCAGAGTGCATGGTTCGCTCTGCCAAGGAAGCCCTAGGCAGACTAGGGCCAAGATCATGGCAAGCTAGAATTAACAAATTTTTAGACTGACAACACATCATACCCAGCAAAGCAACAGGTCACAGCCCAGCAGAGCTGCTCATGAGCCGGAAGGTAAGGATGGTGTTGGACCACCTCCATCTGTCCCACTTGTCAAACAAAGGGACCCCGCGGTAGACACCATCCGGGGATTTAACATTGGAGACCAAATACATGCACAAAACTTCACAAACATCCTAAAATGGATACTGGGAACGGTTGACAAAGTTACAGGCCTCAGGTCTTATGTGGTTTGCCTGGCCAACGGCACAAAACGCCACATAGACCAATTACGAGGAGCCATGCTACCAAAACTCCCACCAAGCACAAAAGAACAAATAATAATTACAACCTTCCTCCCTCCTTAGTGAATGTGGGCCCTGAAGACGAGGACGACTCACTGGGAGAGTGGCTGTCCCTCTGGAACAACATCATCAATCCGCCCTCGGCATCGGTGGAGGCTGCGGCTGGAGTCTCTCAGAAGCTTCCTGAAGGAACTTTGGAGGCTCAGACGGGCACAACTGTCATGCCTCAGCCTCCATCCCAGCCTTCTTGGCTGGATGAGAACTTGAGAGATGAGGGCCCCTCGGGTCTGGCTGCCTTACCCTTGCCTTGTCTACCCTCCCCTGCAACTGCCGTGTCAGAAACAACAGGGGAGGAGATGAAACAGAGGTCAGAGGCAGAATCAACTCAGCTGGATAAGTAGCAGCTGGCAAATGCCGAGCCAGAGATGGCCACAGCTGAAAGTGATGTCTTGGATGCAAGAGCGAGGCGCAGGCTCCGCAGGGACGAGCTGAGATCAGAAAAAAAAACAAGTGATTAGCCATCGTCGGGGGCATGGCAGGAGGCCCCACCCTCCAAAGTGGCTTCAAAGGAGACTGGAATCAAAGCCTGTCAGTTCTAGCAACTGATCATTAACCACTCCTGCTTTGGATTTCTGGTTCATGATTCAGCTTTCCTGGAATTTGGCTCTGTGATTCGTGATCTCTCGGCTTGGATTTTGAACTCTTGTTTAGACTCTGTTTGGACTCTGTTTTCCTGTGACCTTGGACCAGTTTTGGACATTGTAATCCTGGGTGACGTGTTTTGGATGTCGAATACTTCTGGCTCTTGGTCCCCGAACTGCATCTTGACTCTGCTCTCTCGATTGACCCATTTGGACTGCTTGCTCTGCTGACTCTCGACCTTGGACTGAACTGTGACCACTGCTTAGAGGCCAGATAAGGGAAGTAATTTAACCCTTCCCTGACACATTGCTCCATCTGGCCTCTCTGCCCAGAACAACATCCTCCCCGGCGGCTCACGCTCTGCAGACAGATTTGCACAGGCCCAATTGAGTGTGCTGGCACCCTCCCTCTTTAGATGACTTTGTCTATCAACAGGCAAAGCCATCTAAGGGGTAGGGGTGTTGAATTCTCATACTTACCTAGACTTCCTGGAGCCAGCAGCTAGCAGTCCCTTTGGTCTGCGTGGGCTGGCCTGAAACAGAAAGATTGGTCCTGATTGGTTAAAGTGAGAAGGTGCATCAATTTAAATAGAATCCAGCCGGCTTTAGCCGCATTGGAAGTTGTAGTTAAGAAATAAAGTTTGCTTGTTGTGAGATGACTGTGAATTCTGTCTGATTTATCGTCCATGTTCCACAATAGTGCCTATATCTTATGTCATGGGATAGGAGAGAATTTGATTAAAGACTGGCATGATTACCCCAGAAAAGAAGCTGCTGCAGCCTGTGCAGCTACACATCCATTGTTCCATAATGGGAGACTGAAAAAATGACTATAAGATGACAGAACTGCACCTTAGAAGCTGTCAGTCCTTGGATCTCTCTGACATTTGTTTGTTTTTTTTTAATAGAAAAAGTTTTTATTGGTCAACAACATACAGAATTATAATTTACAATATGTAGAATTTTCAATTATCAAATATGATAATTTATATTTTATATCAAAATTTCCTTTATATGACTAGGC
>JANHFO010002118.1:473990-494430 GCA_032468095.1 Pareas carinatus
TAGACAATATGATTGTCTGATTGAAAGTTTCCTGTCCAAATATATTTCAATTCGCTGATGCCTTAGATACAATATACTGCATGGCAATATCAGCAAATAAATGACCCTGAGGCTTTTATATAGTCTCATCTTAAACACCATTAGGATTCCAAAAGATACTTGGCTCTTCCTTAGTAGCCCATTGAGTGGCATCCAACCATTGAAGTCCGTCATTAGGAACTATGTTGTTTGACCAATTTAATATCTATTCATGTGGTTTTGGCTATTTTCCATTGCTTTTTCTACATCATATGTCTTTATTATTCTTATTCATGTCTTCTAGGAAGATGCCACTAGCATCTTCCTATGTTACTTCTATCCAATATAGGTGCTTGCTTGCTTTAACCGAACTTCTGAAATGACCTTCATGCCTTTGATTTTCCTGTTCAGAATATGGCATATTATAAAGTACGTCTTGAAGGACAAGATGAAAGCTACTATTGAGACAACAGTCAGATAAGCAGAATTTGGCCAAGAAACTAACTTGAGAAAATAATGGTAAATAAAGAATTACAATTCAGCAAGTCCGCCAGCAAGAGCTTTAAATTTTTCAAGGATAAGGAAATGTTGAATATCCAGGTCTACTGGTAGTGTGGGGTCTTTAGTACATCTGTTTATAAAGTGTAGAAATTATAATTCCTGCTCTGAGAGGGCTTGGTGTCCTTTAAAATTGACAATAAACAATGTGTTTCAAAATTCTTCTGATCAATAGATTTTTACTATGCAAATTTATGCTGCCTTCCATCCACATTAAAGCTAATAAATTAATAAAGCTAGTTTTTCTTCGTCAAGTTCATTTACTGTCAGTTTAGTGATCAAAATTTATGCAGTTATCAAATCACTCCAAATAACATGTAATTTTGTTTCAATCTCACTTTGAAAAAAAAAGACTAAGAAGAACTTGGAGATGAAGATGAATGAATAAACTGACAAAGAAATCAGATCTTTTTCTTTTCCTTTCTTCATGTTTCTATGGTAAAATAATGTGTAAAGACTGTAGGATGATGCATGCCATTTTGATAAGATTCCAAATAGCTTTTCAATCTGTTTATTCAAAAATATTACAGAATTAACACTCGAGTTAAGATTCTGTTTTTAAAAAATATATGGGTGATGTTTTCATGCAAAACTTGTGCCGACAAAATTTATCTGCCAAGAAGAATTTCTTATCAGATCTTTGTGTATTGTCAGAAAGTTAAATCCATCAGTTTTCTATACTGGCTATATGAAAGAGAACAACATACCTGAACTTTTTTTCCTTTTGTTCTAATTTTGAGAAATGTTAAGAATTGAATCTCTTAAATTATTCCTGATCTTCTCCAGATAGTGGAATAATGAAGAGAAGACATTACCGATCATTTATTTATAGTCTATCGCATCTGTAAAGAAAGTGACTAATGAATATATAATTCTATTGCTGCAACTCACTTTATAGGGTTTATTGTTGAGAAGTATTGAAAAGCTTTGGCTTTTATGTTTTCTATGCGCAATTTAATATCTTTATAATTTTAAAATTATTTGGGTTCCATCTATCTGAGGAATTTCTTTATGTTATATTTTCAGATTTTTTTTTTGTAAAGATGTCCATCTAAACATTTTATTTGACAGTATCTAAACAATTAGACATATTTTATTATATGTAATTTTATATAGCAGCAAGGGATATAAATAGTATTTTGAATCTGATCTTTGACTTTTGAGTATCCACTTTTTACTTCTATAGCAATATCTTAAAGGAGTTTATGTACCTGTGCATTTTATAAGAGAACCAATTCACTTAAGCAAAGCTGTTTTTCATAATTAACATTAATATTCAAATAATTATATGTAATACCCATTAAATGTAGATTAAGTATAAATTAAGTTTTAACAAAATGTCCATCCATTGACCTTTGAGGAGAATATAAAAGTTTCCTACAATTGCTATTAAATAAATCATTAACTATTGTAGCCTTTTTCAAACTGTTTTTTTAAATTAGTATGAGGAAGCCATCTAGTTCATCTACCCCTTTCTCATAATTACCCAGTTGGAAACAATACCGAAGAGATGCTGTAGCTGGGGAATGATTGGACTTGTTAGAAGACTTTCAGTTGGGCAAGGAACTCTTCTAGGCTGCTGAGTATTGAGAACCAGAAAAACCAGACTTCAGATTAAGAATTCTGTTCCAAAGCCACATGACTATGTCAGAAGAGCTGAGAGCCAAAAAGTACTGAACTATATCATTTTTCAGTTTGAGACAAAGAGCCAAACGGCATTCCTTATACACAGGTCAGTCAGGGAGGTAGTCTGGGAGCATCCACAGTTGTAGTTTCTAGTACCTTTCAGCTCCTACTTGGAGCCACTTTTCCGTAAGTTTAATAATGTGGTCACTGCAAGTTCAAATCAGAGATAGGTAAGAATTTTAACCACAATACAGAAAAAATAGAATAAGGGAGCCTCTGTATTCAAGGCAAATTTATTAGGTTGAGGCCATGTAGTCACTTCATGTAAGATAGTGTGACTGACTTGTGAAATCAGCTATCAAGTGAAAAAAGGTTGGAATTGTGCCTAGTTGGTGCTTTTCAACCACAATTTTAATCTATTTAACTCTTTTTAAGATAGGTGAAGCTTAGAGATGGTATATTTTCACAGTTGAAATGATGATGATCTAACACTTAACACTCTTAAATAGACAATGTTGTTCCCCTAATTATTGTAGGTATATCAGTCAAAATAATTCACATCCTTTAATACCAGGATGATCAAGAATTCAGGGTGTGTATGTACTTTTAACATATGAAAACTATAAAGATGAGAAAGATCAGCACATGTTTTAATTAATTATTATTGCCATCTTTTAATAAATCATCTTTATACAGAAATACCAAGAGACCAGTGATTTTTAAAATATTTTAATAGGATATGAATGTTTCTTTTTGCCTAATATTTTTGATTATAATAATGGATAATTTAATCATTTTGGAAATTTGTACATACCACTAATAATTAGCATTTGTTTGTTACTTTGAAAATGTTCATTTTAGACAGAAGCTCACTCTGGGCATTTGTGAAGCCATATGGACTATTTCAGCATAGATTTCACCACAATACATTTTAAAGTCAGGTCTTACTAAGCAGTGAAATAAATCACTAGTCCCCAATACAGTCCTTTTCTATGTAACCTAACCATTAAAATGTTCATGGGTTTGTTTGTTTTTTGCTTTGAGTATCATTTTACTGGGTTTAAGAATAAAATGATGAATTTGAATATTCATGTATGACTTGAAATGAAAGAAGATTGCAGCAGATTTCTACAGCCTTGCATATCTTCTGTTATGAACACTGCAATGATACAGCTTTAGAAGCAAAGAAAAACAATTGAGAAGACAATATTTTACTATCACTTATGTTATTGATCACCAGGAGAGTTCAATACAATAGTGTTCCTGCATGACACATTAGGAACCTCTGACTTGTGTATTCTCCAACATTCTGTGACAAAGTAAATCTAGTAAGTAAATCCATCTTTCCAGTAACGTTTCACAGGTTTCATATGAAATGAAGACTGGGAACCAATTCTGATTAAACGTTGACAGAACTGTATTCCAATAGGCCCCAGCATTAATCCTATGTTGAAAACTCTAATATTTACTGCCTCATTGATATACCTCACAATCTATTGTAAAAAATATCTTAAAACACAAAATGTTTGAAATGCAGCAATACTGAATTCATAGTATATTCTGCAGATCAAATAATGCAGCAGAACACCAAAGGGCAAATGTGGTTGTTGTTGTTGTTGTTCAGTTGTTAAGTTGTGTCCGACTCCTTGCGACCCCATGAACCATAATTCGCCAGGCCTCTCTGTCCGTGACAGTCTCTCGCAGTCTGCCAAAACTCATGCCTGTTGCATCTGTGACAACATCCAACTATCTCATTCTCTGCCATCCCCTTCTCCTTTGGTCTCTCATCTTTCCCAGCATCACAGCATTTTCTAATGAGTGCTCTCTTCTCTCTTCTCATTAGGTGGCCAACCAATCTTTGGTTAGGACCTATATTAAGGCCTATCTGGGCGCGATCAGAGTGGCTAAGAATAATTACTTCTCCACTCTGATAGCATCCGCGGATAACTGCCCTGCTGCCTTATTTGGGGTGGCTCGCTCTTTCCTTCATTTGGAGAGGCGGGATGACCCCTTGCAGGGTTCGACAGAGGAGTTCGGAGGTTATTTCCAGGAGAAGATCGCTCAGATCCGGAGCGGCTTGGACTCTGACTGGGTTGGTTCAGGCAGGGTGATGGATGCAGGTCGTGAGAGTATTATCTGGAATGAATTTGATGCTGTGGCTCCCGAGGACATGGGCAGGATCCTGGGGCGACTTAAGGCAACCACATGTTTATTGGACCCATTCCTCAGCCCCCCGTTTGGTGCTGGCCTCCCGGGAGGTGACACAAGGCTGGCTCCAGGGCATTGTGAATGCTTCTTTGGGGGAGGGTGTCGTACTAGCCACCTTGAAGGAGGCGGTGGTGAGGCCCCTTCTCAAGAAGCCTTCACAGGACCCAGCTGTTTTAGATAATTGTTGTTCTGTCTCCAACCTTCCTTTTGCGGCAAAGGTTGTAGAGAGTGTGGTTGCTCAGCAGTTCCCCCAGTACTTGGATGAAACTGTCTATCTAGATCCGCTCCAGTCCGGTTTCAGGCCTGGGTACCGCACGGAGACGACATTGGTTGCGTTGGTGGATGATCTCTGGAGAGCTCGGGATAGGGGTTGCTCCTCTATCCTGGTCCTTTTAGACTTCTCAGCGGCTTTTGATACCATCGACCATGGTATCATGCTGCGCCGGTTGGGGGGGGTTGGAAGTGGGAGGCACCATTCTTCGGTGATTCTCCTCCTACCTCTCTGACCGGTCACAGACAGTGTTGACTGGGGGGCAGATGTTGATGCATGGTGCCTCACTTGTGGGGTGCCACAGGGGTCGGTCCTCTCGCCTCTCCTGTTCAATATTTATATGAAGCCGCAGGGTGAGATCATCCGTGGCTTTGGGATGGAGTACCATCAGTATGCTGATGATACTGAGCTGTATATCTCCACCCCAGGCCACCCCAATGATGCCGTCGAGGTGATGTCCCTGTGCCTGGAGGCCGTGCGGATCTGGATGGGGTGCAGCAGACTCAAGCTCAGCCCCTCCAAGACTGAGTGGCTGTGGCTTCTGGCATCCCGATACAGCCAGCTTATTCTATCGCTGGCTATTAGGGGCTAAATTTTGACCCCCACGGAAAGGGTCTGCAACTTGGATGTCCTCCTGGATGCATGGCTGTCCTTGCCTGACCATGTGAAAGCCGTCACCAGGAATGCCTTCTACCAGGTTCACCTGGTTCACCAGTTGCTCCCCTCTCTAGATCGGGACGCCATGCGGACAGTCACTCAAGCACTCGTCACTGCCCGCCTGGACTACTGTAATGCTCTCTACATGGGGCTCCCCTTGGGACACATCCGGAGATTTCAACTGGAACAGAATGCGATCGCCCGGGGCATTATGAGGCCCAGGGGAAGCGCCCATGTGTCCCCTCTCCTGTGTGAGCTGCACTGGTTGCCGGTGGGCTTCAGGATGCGTTTCAAGGTGTTGGTGACCACCTTTAAAGCGCTCCATAGCTTAGGACTCAGATATTTACAGGACCGCATTTTATCAGCTAATACCTTCCACCGACTGGTACGCTCCCATAGAAAAGGCCTCCTCACGGTGCTGTCGGCCAGACAATGTCGGCTGGCGACCCCCAGGGGGAGAGTCTTCTCTGTGGCAGCACCCACCCTCTGGAATGACCTCCCCCCAGAGATACGGACAATATCAGACCTTAATGTTTTCCGCCGTGCCTTAAAAACTCACCTCTTTGTTTAGGCCGGTCTGGCCTAGCCTCACCTCCCCCCCCTTAAGATTTTAGATTTTCTATTCGGTTTAAATTGGTCTTAATATCTGGTTTTTAAAAAAATTTCAGTCACATGTTAATATATATATTTTAATAGAGTTTTAATTTTAGATGTTTGTATTTATGTATTTTATAAGGCTGTACACCACCCTGAGTCCCTTTGGGGAGAAGGGCGGTATAGAAATCTAAAGAAAGATAAAGAAAGATAAAGAAACAAGTATAGCATTGGGGTACCTGGTGAAGTTTTTAGGCTATCAAGTGAACGACTCAGGCATTCACCCTGCGGCCGACAAAATAGAGGCTATTCAAAGGGCCCCCACCCCCAAGAACAAGGCCGAATTGCAAGCATTTTTAGGCCTCCTTAACTTCTATAGCTTGTTTTTAAAGAACAAGGCATCTATCACTGATCCGTTGCACTGACTGCTTTCCAAGGCCTGCTCTTGGGTTTGGGGAACTAAGGAAGTTTTGGCATTTATGATCATTAAGAATCTGCTGTCCCAAGATAGTTTCCTTATCCAAAACTCCACGACCCTACCTCTTGTGTTGGCTTGCAATGCTTTCCCCATGGACATGGGAGCAATGCTCAGCCATTGGCTGCCCAATGAGATGGAAGCACCAGCCTCATTTTACTCTCATGCCCTGTCCAATGCCGAGAGAAACTACAGCCAGCTGGACAGGGAGGCACTGGCTTTAGTGACCAGAATCAAACATTTCCACATTTATCTCTTCGGCCGTGAGTTTGAACTAATTACTGACCACAAGCCCCTGCTCGGACTACTGGCGGGCAACAGGCCTACTCCTGCTGCCCTGTCCCCTCAGCTGCTCAGATGGACAATCTTCCTTTCAGCATATTCCTACAAGCTTATGCACCAGCCTGGGTAGACTCTGGGACATGCTGGTGCCCTTTGTCACGTCGCATGGATGATCCTTGCCCGGAGGCCCCAATGCTCCTTATTGACTGTCTGGGCCAGGGCATCACAACATCAGCAGAGGTTGCCAAGGTATCTGTGGCTGACCCCACACTCAGGACTGTCATTAATTGGGTGTGGACGGGGCGGCCCAAGAACTTGGTGGTTGAACAATTCATGCCATAGTGAACTATATATGAAAGGATGTTGTTTGTTGTGGGGGAAAAGAGTGGCAATCCCAAACAAATTAAGACACAGGATACTGGAAACCCTCCATGATGGTCACTCTGGGATACTGCAAATGAAGGCTCTAGCCCATAGTTATGTGTGGTGGCCTGACTTGGATAAGGAAATTCAGGTCTGGGTGGAAATATGTTGGCCATGCCAAGATTCGCAGCCTAGCCTGCCAAAAGCACCAGCAGTTGAGTGGGAACAGCCCTGGAAACCTTGGTCACAAATACATATTGATTTTGCTAGCCCCTTTCACAGGCAAATTTTCTTTGTAATAGGAGATGAGTATTCCAAATGGCTGGAATTAAACCTCATGCAATCATCTATAACTAAAGCGGTTATCAGAGTCCTCTGGACTGGCAAGCCCAGATTGATAAATTCCTTTTGGTTCAACATATAACTCCAACCATGACAACCGGACAAAGCCCAACCGAGCTATTAATAGGCCGAAAATTAAGATCTGTATTAGACAGATTGCACCTAAATTATACCAGCCATAGGGAATCCATCAACGAAGATAAATGCAGGAACTTCTCAATTGGTGAAACAGTCTTCACTAAGAATTATGCGGGCATAATCATTTGGCTGCCTGGGGTAACTGAAACCATAATCAGGCCTAGGTTTTACACTTTAAAAATGTCCGACAGAAGATTCTGGAAAAGACATGTATACCAGCTACACAGCTACAGGCTAACAATTAGTGAACCACACACTACAACCAACACTAACGAATATGTCACCTCTGTCTCCAAAAAGTATTGGCAAACAAATGACTTAGCTGCTCCAGGGATCCAGCGACGTCAGCCCAACGACACAGCATGGGCCAAGATCGAAGCACCGCCTGGTAATGCCCAGGCAGTTCGAGTGGGGCCTCCAGACGGAGCAGCAGATAGCCACTCAGTCCAGAGCCACTCTTCCAAATGAGCTGCGCAGGTCCTCGAGGCATGGGACATACCCTGCATACCTCCAGGACTATGCATGCTAATTGGAAGAGCCCATCCAAGAGGGGAGGGGTGTTATGTACTCACCCTGTTAAATAGTTGAAGTGAACCAAAGGCTTCAGTTAGGCTGAAGCGGGAAAATACTGCACTGTGATTGGCCAGTTCACTGACAGCTTCCAGTATAAAAGGGAGAGCTATCAGTGAACTGACTGCTGGATGTTTGGAGCTTGAATAAAGAGCTGAAGTTGTTGCAAGCCTTCTCTTGACCTTTTATTCACTCTAACTCAACAAATTTAAATGGATTTTATGCAATTAAAAATACATGTGTGTGTGTTTACAATTTTTTTGTATCACCCGCAAGTCCTTATTTGATATGCACCTTTATGAGGCCTTCTTGTGTAACTTTTTAACAAAGGGCTCCAAACTTTATATAGCTTAGTTAGGGCCTATCCAAACTCAGCAAACAAAGCGTGTTTGTCAGTAAATATCATAATTTCCCTATTAATACCAATGTCAACAACATGAGGTATTTTATGTATCTTTCATGGCCCTGAGAATGATATTGAACTGTTAGGATAGTCAAAAACTGAAGAAAAGTATTGATCACTTTTCAAGTGTTCTGAGCAAATCTTTTTTTTAACGAGGAGAATGAGGCAAACACATTTTTGAGGATGATAAGTATTGCTAATCACAACACTAATCAGAGAACCAGTTACTGTAAATGCTCAACTGTGATTTACATTTATATTCAAGATAAGATTTTTAAACATTTATGTTGAAGCTATGCTTCTTGTACTTAAAAGTAGGACTGCTGTCTGTCTTTACAAGGGATTAGCCATTCCATTTGACAAACCTGATCTGGATTCAACTGGCTAATTAAAGAGTCTCCATCTATAACCAAGAGGCTAAATAAGCCTAAACTTTGTTATTCTATCTATGTATTTCATTTTTAAAATATGCATATGTGAGTTAATCTGCAGCAAGATAGAAATTAGAGAAATTCTGCTGAGACGTTATAGCTATTGTGGGTCAATTTGGAATATTCCCTGCTGCTGTCTTTTATACATGGCGCGTTTAAACACGCCTTAACCAATCAGGAAATAACAAGGATATTTCTGCTTCTTTAGGACAGCCCACACAGACTGGGGAATTTGCTGTCTTCGGCTCCAGGAAGTCTGGTAAGTCCCAGATATAACAGAAACCCTTTCAACTGAACCATGTTGATATCTAGTCCTTCAAGAGGAGGAGGAGGAGGAGGAGGAAGAGGAGGAGGAGGAGGAGGAAGAAAGGCGTTGTTGTTGGAGGAAAATAGCAGTTGGAGAAGCAAGTCTCTGCAGCAGTCCTCACTTAACAACCATAATGGGACCAGTAACTCTGTCACTATGTGCCACCATTGCTAAGCAGAAAACCACACAACCACAATAGATTTACAATCTGAATTCCCCTTTGGTCATTAAGCAAAGCATTGCAGTTGTTAAGTGAAACATCATATAACTGTGGCTTAAAATTTTACTTCTGCCTTCTCTGTTAGCTCTGCTTGCTGCAAGCTGGTTGGGAAGCAGACAAAGGGTGAGCGTGTGGCTACGGCTCACCGCAATGGCCATAAATACACACCTGTTGTGAAATCACTGAATGGTGAGCACATGACTATAGAATGGTGCAGCAATCATAAAAATGCAAGAATTTTTCACAAAGCTGGGTTTTTTTTAGACTGTCATATTTCTGATTGGTCACTACACAAGGCAGATGGTAAATGAAGACCACTTGTACAGAACGTATCTTCAATATTCTGGCCTCAGTGGTGAAGCCATGTTCATTCCCGTCTGAGAGAATGGAAAGGGGTTGGTGACATCTCAATGCCTTGCCAGTAATTTCTTTTTATAACATTTTTATTAAACATTTTACAAAGAGCACAAAAACTAAGACAAACTAATAAAAAGTAAAGGCAGGAAAAATGAAAAAGGAAAGACAAAAGTGCAGAAAAAGAATAAAAAGAAATAGAAAGATGTTTTCAATTTCCTCTTGCAGCAAATGTAAGTACAGGCATCTCTTACTGTATGAATAGAAAAGGAAGCTGCCCCTTTTCTATTATCCAGGGTTTTTTTTAAATCACCAAAACCACAAATCATAAATGCATACTTTCCATTTTATGCAAAAAACTTATAAGGGGTTTACAGTCAATAATGAATGTAGATTTCCTTTTGTTTTCCTCTAATCAAAGTTATTTTAGCCATCTTTGCAAGTTCCACCATTTTCACCAACCATTCCTTCATTGCAGATATTGTCAAATTTTTCCACTTTTGAGCATATAGCACCCCCACTGCAGTTTCATGTATAAAAAGCAAGGTTTCATGACTATTTTCTAGTTCCTTGCCCATTAGTCCCAAAGAAAAGAGACCCAAGAAAGTGTGCAGCGAAGAGCAACAAAGGCAATAAAGGGTCTCGTGGCTAAAGCATATAGTGAGCAATTGAGTGATCTAGGTATGTCTAGTCTAATGAAGAGAAGCAGTAGGGATGATCCGATAGTTGTCTTCCAGTACTTGGGGGTCTCTGAGTTAGACCCCCCGCCCATGACAGAAGCTGAGGGGAGATGAGGGGATCAACCTATTCTTTAAAACACCTGAGGGCAGGACAAAAACTAACAGGTGGAAGATCATTAAAGAGAGATCCAACCTAGAACTAAGGAGAAATATCCTGACAGTGAGAACAATTAATTGGCGGAAGAGCTTGTCTTTGGAAACTGTGAGTGCGCTATCAATGAAAGTTTTCAAGGAGACACTGGACAGTCGTTTGTCAGGAATGGCATAGAAGCTTCTGTCACGGGCAGGGGGTCTAACTCAGAGACCTCCAAATTTCTTTCCAACCCAATTATTATATATTCTAAAATTCTCAGGTTTCAATTGTACTTAAACCTTTTGAATCTTCTGAATTAATGTATGCATTTGTATCCAAATTTTTACATGTACATTAAGCATGATCAAATGCCCCTTCACAAAAGCTTTGATAGTGCTCTCCTTAAGAGTTCTTACAGTTATTTTCCACTCCCTCTTTTCCAGAAACGGAGTCTTATATTTGCTAACAATGTGGAATGATGTCCTCCAAAATTAATTCCAGTATAAAATTTTGCATTTCCAAACAAATCATACGCAGACTCTGTAGGACTCAAGCTAACAGTGTCTACTTAAACCTTGCCAGTTTCCTGGGTTCTGCTCTAATAAATCCAGATCCCACCTATGAGTGATAGCAAGATATTTACCAAGGCAAATGATAATCCACCAAGTCTACAGTTTGAATTGGAAATCCAAACTTGAAGGTTCAAATGAATGATGGCACATATATTGTTGGAACATTTATCTGAATTGAGAATTTCTGTAAACCAGGATTTTCTTACTGCAGAATAGAGATGATGCCAGCCAAAATAGGAACGTTGTCCTCCATATGGTGCTCAACTGGAAATCTATGCCAAGAATAGTGCATTGGAAGCAGTGGAAATCAACATTTGAGATGCGGTCCTCAATGGTGGGGAGAAGGGAGCAAATCCCCTGATTTTGTTGGAAACAGGGTTGCCTAGAAATGGGGCATCAGCTTGGAAAAGTGATGGTTAATTACTGGCTAAACAGTCAATTTTTCCGAACAGATGTATTGCCTTTAGTTTTGTTGACTTTTACACTTCAAACTGGAAAGCTATGTCTGAACCAAAAGTAGCACCTTATGGTCTATCAGCAACATTGTTAATATCTCTGAGAAATGAACAGGCCAAACATTCATTCAAAGTTTAACCATCAAAGAGCATCAGGTTGTCATAATACAACAGAATTTGGGTTGTATCTTCTGGGAGGATCTGCAAAGTATTCACACCACTCTTGGAATAAAAAAATTACTTTTTTAGACCAGACTTAACTTCTTTCCCTCTAAACCTATGCAGAGTATGTGCCTAAAATTCCACTAGCCTAACACACCTACCCCAGGCAGAGATGTGAACACCAGATACTATAATATTGTAACTCCGTAGGCACACTAGTTATATCTTGAATCACACCTAGAAGAACAGATAATTATTACTTTGAATCTCCTTCTAATGGATAGGAAACCTTCTATCACCTGTCCAATATCTAAATGTTGCATTGTTGCAATGAAAATATGGTGGCAGCTGACACAAGGATGAACACCCTCCCTTTTTAATTAAGTTTTTATGTAAATTGCTGACCACTGATTGAAAAATGCTGTTGGGAAAGTAACTAGTCAATTTGCTTGAGATAAGCGATTCCCTCATGGTCAAAAATGTTTGTGAGAGATTATTTAAGCAATTCCCTCTGCTATGGTCAATCCTGACTGCTAAATTTGAACTTTATGGGAAGATGTTATCTGAAGAGGGTTATTGAGCAGGGTTCTGAATGACTCCCTGGCAGCATTTTGGGAAAAAAATAGCCCTTCATTTATTTTGTCACATACTGATGGCCTTATTTAAAAATCAACAGAGTGAGCAGAATCAGCCAGCATCTTGCCCTTAAGTCTGTCAGGTGTCTGACTACACAATTTATTATTGAAGTGAGAAATATTTTGCCTCTGGGAGCAACACTGTTGACTTCATAGACATGCTATGTTATGTGGAGCTCTGCCTTTGGCAAGAAAAGAACAAGTCGCTGTCAATGGAGGCTGAAGCCTCTCGCTTTGGAGAACAGCACTGATGGGAGAGGAAGCGAAACGATGGGGAAATGCAATTGCAGCCATTGCTTTCCTCATGTCCTTGATTAGGATTTTAGTCTGTCAGAATCATCTCTGAGGGATGTTTAATAACATCTGGCTTTGCTTTAAGGAAAGGGTTTTTTTTGTTTTTACATTGCGATGTTAACGTTCTCATAAACGGTATGTATCTCTCTAAAGATTCAGGTGAGCAGGAGAGTGATTTATTGATTTGTTCATACTGTAAATAGGGAATAGACTAAGTCCAGAAGTCTTTATTTATTTTTCATTTGTATTATTGTTATGGTGGGTTGCATAGTTAGCCAGATGTTTGAGAAATGTGTTGGATTCAACCTTGCTTTTAGAGCAGGGGTCCTCAACCCCTGTTCCGTGGACTGGCACTGGTCCACAGCATGCCAGCAACCAGTCCACGCAAACAAATCAAGCCCCATTGGTGGGATGCAGGCAGCATGGAAAACCACACCCCTTCCAGTCCACGGAAAATCCTTTCTCCATGGAATTGATCCTGGGGGTCCAAAAGGTTGGGGGGCACTGTTTTAGAGCAAAGCACACAGAGATCCAAATTTTGGAAGCTGATGAAATAAATGTTTTTTTTAATTGCAACTTTCAGAAGCATAGCTGTGGCAGCGGCAACCCTGTGGAACGAACTCCCCCTGGAGATATGCACAATTTTGGATCTCCAGATCTTTCGGCATGCACTCAAGACCCATTTCTTTATCCAGGCTGGATTGTCTTGATTCCCCACATGATTTTAATTGGGTTTTAATTGGGTTTTAATAATTTTCAATTTAGTTTTAAACAATTTTTAGTCAGCCTTCTATATAATCATTTTAAGTACTGTTTTAATTTTGTTTATATGCATGTTTTTTATATGGCTGTTCACCGCCCTGAGTCCTTTGGGAATAGGGCAGTATATAAATTAAAATAATAAATAAATAATAAATAAATAAATATTGCATGTTATGTTGTGTCCTGGGCAGGCATTCCCGGCACCAAGAATGCCCATTGTTGCTGATTAGCAGGCTGCCCTTTTGAATCCATTCATAAGAGACAGATAGCCTCACTGCATGGTCTTTTGCCGGAGGAACCATTGTGATCAATAAAGAATTCTAACCTGACTAGTCTCTGTCTCGTTCTCACGAACCTCCAATCTTCAGATCCAACACTGACGCCGAAGTGGGGCCACAGAACAACAGACGCGCAGACACCAGAATCCAGCTGACAGCTGAAATAAAAAGAAACAAGCAGCAGGAACAAGCGACAAAGAGCAGCCAGACATAAGCAGCCAAACTGCACAAACCAAACAAGCAAAAGCAATAGAAAACCGGCCTACGAAGAACAACCTCGACCAAAAAGAACCAGAGTGACTGATTGAAATGGCAAATTTAAAAGAAGGAAAGAAAAAGACACTGGAAAAATACCACAACAAGGAAATAAGATGGTGGGAGCAATAAACACACTAATCCCATTCGAAACATAGACCACATTCATTTCTAGATCAAATGAGCTAACAGATGTGTTGGACGTGAGAATGCAAACAGCATTTCTGAACCTGAGTGGGACAACAATCTTCAACGCCATCCAATCAATTGCTGCTCCCAACAACCCATACAACATACCCTGGAAAGACCTTAAAGAGGCACTTAAGAAACACTTCGGCTCACCCCCAGCAAAATTGGTGCGACGGTTCAAATTCCGGAACCACATGCAGAAGGCAAACGATAATGCAAACAAGTATGCCAGTGCGTTGAGAGACATCGGGGTGCACTTCAAGTACTAGACCTAGATGAAAACCTCTTAGATCAATTCGTCTGGGACCTAAGAGATAAAAACTTACAAAAATGGCTAATGGCAGATGGAAGAGTCACACTTCCGGTAGCCATTGACAAAGTCCGCTCCACTGAAGAACAAACATGACGGCAGAACAGCAAGCGAAGATACCGGGGCCTACCCCCCCACACACAAAACAAGCAGAAGTGCACCAAAACCAGCACAGCGATGCAGACCCACAGAGCAAATCAGAGGAAGAAATGCACAAAACAGCATGGCAACCAGACAGAACCAATGCCCGGGATATGGGGGAGACCACATAAGAGCCACGTGCCGGTTCCGTGACTCTTACTACCACAAGTGCGGCAAAAAAGGTCACATCGGCAGGGTCTGCAGATCATCAGGCCATCCAAACCATGACAGAGATCATCAACCATCAGGGGAGAACAGCAGGAACCACTCAACCAGAGACGCCCGTGAGCAGATGAACAGAGATAGCTATCAAAGAAACACACATCAGACCACGATCGTAAGAAACAGCGACGAAGAAGCCCACAAAATGATGGTGACCGTGAAGATATGGGGGAGGAGTCGTGAGATGTAGCTGGACACATGATCAGCAGTCACCATGCTTTTCTGGGACCAAATTAAAGCGCTAAACCAGACCATCAGCCGTGCAGACATCACATCAACAGAGAAGAGACTAAGAGACTACCAGGGCAACCTGATCTCAATCATGGGTGCAGTACAAGCCCCGGTAACATACAAGTTCAGCAGACACCTCCAAATCACCATCATAAAAACCAACAGACTGACCTTGCTGGGCATGAACTGGTTTAGAGCGCTGGGGCTCGGCGTGACTGGCATACACAGGGTCAGGGCAGAGGGCATCAACAGTTTAATCCAGGACTTCTAGGATGTGTTCAGCAGCAGCCTAGGCAAGTACCAGGGAACCCCTATCTCATTTAGCCTAGACCCAATCATTCCCCCAATCTGCCATTCGCCCTTAAACCAAAGGTAGACGCAGAGCTCGATAAGCTCATCTCACAGGGGACTTTAGAGCCAACAGATCATGTGAGGTGGGAAACCCGAATAGTTACACCACTCAAAGGGGACGGGCCTATTCGCATATGCGCAGACTACAAATGCACCCTGAACAAGGAACTGCAGCAGAGCGTCTATCCAGTGCCGGTAATCCAGCACCTCATACATTCTTTGGGGCCAGGGAGGATATTCGCTAAACTCGACCTGGCTCAAGCATACCAACAGCTCCCCGTAGACAAAGTAACAGCAGAGGTACAAACGATAGTGACTCACCGGGGTGCATTCAGATGCAACAAATGTCAGTTCGGGGTGAACATAGCACAGGGTATTTTCCAGAGCATTATGGAGAGATTGCCCTACTTCGACGATGTGCTCATCACAGCCGACCATGAGGCACAACTAGTGGAACAGTTGCAAGCAGTCCTTACAGCGTTCAGAATCGCAGGGTTACACTTAAAGCGAGAAAAGTGCAAGATCGGTATCTAGGAAGTAGACTTCCTGGGATACCGGATCGACGGCCAGGGCATCCACCCCACGACGAGCAAAACAAGGACAATCAAGGAGGCACCTAAACCAAGAAATAAAAAAGAGCTCCAGGCTTTCCTGAGGCTCCTGAACTTTTATAACAGCCTATTTAGGGGAAATGCCACAGCTGCAAACTCTCTGCACCATTCATAAGGGACAGCCAGTCTCATCATGTGGTCTTTTGCCAGAGTAACCACTGTGATCAATAAAGAACTCTAACCTGACTAGTCTTCGTCTTGTTCTCATGAACCTCTGATCTTTGGATCTAACACTATAGATCAGTGATGGCAAACCTATGGGATGCGTGCCACAGAGGGCACACAGAGCCCTCTCTGTTAGTGAAGTAGCTGTAGATCGGGTTCGAAGAATGAGGCAGGGAGACTCTTTCTAGTGGCTTTATTGGTAATGGTGGTTAAATAGCAACTGTTTCAAAACGGCCCGTGCAGGGCTATTTATAGTGTATTCAAACATACAATGTAACCAATCTCGGGTCAGGGATTTCCCGCCCTGGGAATCCCCTCCCAGATCCTTATAAGGATCTAACACCTAGCACGCGAGTCAGAGATGAGCGTGCTCAGAAAGAGAGTAGTGACACTGGGCGATGATGTCATGAGCCACGACTCATTAGCTGAGACTCATCCTGGCCCTAGGTGCCTAAAAGGTTAGCCATCACTGCTATAGATTATTGCAGCAATATGTTGAACATCATGATTGGAGTTCAATTAATATTTAGGTACATTTACAGGTAGTCCTTGACTTTCAATCATTCCTTTAGTGACCATCTGAAGTTATAATCACACGGAAAAAAGTGACTCATGGCTGGTCCTCACACTTATGACTGTCGCAGCATCTCCATGGTCACATCATCAAAATCTCGGCAATTGTAAATTGGCATGTATTTATGGTGGTTGCAATGTCCTGGGGTTATGTGATCATCATTTGCAATTTCTCAGTCCACTTCCAACAACAAAGTCAATGGAGAAAGCTGGATTCACTTAACAACTGCATGGTTCAATTAACAACTGTGGCAGAAAGGTCACTAAAATTGCGTATGCCTCACTCAGCAACTGCCGTGCTTAGCAATGGAAATCCTGGTCCCATTTGTGATTGCAAATTGAGGACTACTTTTAGTTCATTAGAAGTCAACTAAACAGGTTTTTCAAAACATAGCTCTAAGCACTCTTAAAGCAGCATGATGGAAATTCAAACAAACCCACCACTAGCAATGGCAATGTGATTTTTCATGATTTCAGGCAAAAAGAAGGAGAGAAGAAATGAGCACATTAAAGACCCAGTAGGTTTAATATTAACAAAATATTAATATTAACAAAAAAATGATTGAGAAATCATTTAAAGGACCACAGAATTTTGCCCCGTCCCGTTCAGTGATGTCATTACATCACCACCATTGTTCTTGTCCTTGACTCTAAGAAATTGATTTATTTGTGTTTTTTTAACCTGGAAGAGAGTCAAGAAATTGCCAAAATGTCTTTAATGTAGCTTTCATAAATGTTAATAACTCTTGAATGATGATCTACCTGGAGGTGCTCAGAGGTGAACAAAGAGCTCGGAAAGGTTTCTTGAAAGTAAAACAGATGTACACATCGAGAAACGTTGCTGTGCCTGAACTGTAATTCAGTTATTGAAAATTAAGATAAGGATTGCATGATTCACCTGTTGTTAGAGTTCTGGAAGTTACCTGCTTCCCATATGCTCTACAACAGATTTGCAATTAAAGCTAATGTTACAAAGACATCATACGTCTGCGGGAGTCTTTCATCCTGCCTTAAGGGGTGACGGGTCTTGCTTTGCTGGCAGATTGTACATTGATTAGGAATTCCAATCAGATCCTTTCCAACTCATTGGTTCTTTAACAAAAATGTGTTCTCGTGATTGTTGAGTCATTCCATTCTTTGTAATTATGTTAACTTCAAATTCTTAGGCTGAAGTCTTGCATAACCTTACGAATGTTTCTCTCCAATTAAGTCAATAGGAATTTAAATGTACTTAAGATTGTATTGTGAATTCCAGATTTAATTATGTTTCAAAGGACTTCTCTGGAGCAGTAGAAAATATTATCAAGGGCTGAACATATACCACTTAGCTACATAAAATCAGGGACATGGAAAAAGTAGTGCAAACTCTGGCAATATGTTAAAGATCCATCAAAAATGCCCTGTCAAAACTTTATTTTGAAGTATGGCTAGCAAGCAATCTGTTGTTCAGTAACCACAAAGAGTTTAGATGAAGATGGGTAGCGACGTCTGCTTGGCTGCTTCTCTGAAAGCCAACTAAATTATGAATTATTGCCATCATAATAACTTCCCTTTCCAACAGATTTGCCTTCTTCATTCTAAATAATATTAATTTTTAATTACATACATATATTAGGGTATTGATGATCATGGAAGGACTCCTATTAAGTATGTCATTTCGTTCTCTTCAGTTATGAGAAACTTTGGACTGCTGGTGGTGCCTATTTGTTAATTTAAGGTTGCAGTTTCTAAAAGATGCTTCATGTGCAGTCATGCTGCATCTGGCCTGCAGTTATGCAATGTGAATTGCTCTCCGTAAACTAATTTTCTAAATTCAACTCACTACTCCCAAGGTTAGCATAATTTGTCAGGCATCAGCAAAAAAAGCTGAAGGATGTACAGTATTTGACCAAGACGGAGCTTTGCAGTCACTTTAAGAGAACCGGTGCTGGTTCACAAATGGGTTCCCCATATTTCAATAGTAGAGGCAGCTTCAAAAACCCAATACAGATCGTCCTTGAATTAAAATAATTTATCTAGTGACTATTCAAAGTTAGAACAGCATATCAGAATCAGAATTTATTTTCACCATGTGTGTCAGGACACACAAGGAATTTGTCTTCCATGATTGTCCTCAATATCTACATACATACACAACAAGGATACAATCAAGATACATTCATAGATAATTTGCATAGATATGCATAATCATGATCATTTGTATGTATAGGCATATATAGGCATAATCAATTTAGTATATAAGCATAAGAAACATTCATAGTTTTAAAGTACGTAACATTCATCATGTCTTGTTGTAAAGTGCAGACAAAAGTAATTTCATCTTGTCAGGACACCCTTACAGAAAAAAAGTAACTTATGACCATTTTTCACACTTATGATTATTGTAGCTTTCCCACAGTCATGTGGTCCAAATTCAGAAACTTGGCAACTGACTCCTTTTTTATGACGATAATGGTGTCCTGAGATCATGTGGTCCGCTTTTGTGACCTTCTGACAAGCAAAGTCAATGGGGGAAGCCAGGTTCACTTAACCACTGTGTTACTAACTTAACACCTGCAATGATTCACCTAACTGTGACCAGAACGTCTGTAAAATGGGTCAAATGTTCTCCGAACAATTGCTTTACTTAGCAACAAAAAAATTGGGATACATTGTGGTCGTACGTTGAGGACTGCCTGTAGCTGGTTTTCTTCTAGTCACACAGCCACCTTACTCACTCCTCATTTGTCAACTCTGATGTTTTAATCTTGCTCAAATTTGAGTTCCATAGAAGTCATGGATTTCAGAGGGAAAAACTAAAAGAGTGGCTCTTTCTTTACTTTAGTCCATTAGTATGAAATATAACCCTGTGAAGTTGGACACTTGAGTGGAAAAGGCTTAATGGAGCCAGAAGAGCTACTAGAGAAAATCTTTCTGGTGTTGCCATGTGCCTTCCTTTGTCTAAAGAGGAAGAGCTGTTCCTTTGTCTAAAAAACTGCTGGCTCTTGCCACTTGGTCTCTACATCTAGAAATGCAGGACGACGACTGAAATCACACTGCTTCTCCTTCTTCTAATCTGAGGAGGATGAAGGTTGGCCTCAAGGAGAACAGAGATGGCATTGAAAAGGAAATCAGCATCCCTTAGCTAAAGATCAACTTAGTCTGAATAGACATGTGGGAGATGAGAAAAAGACTCAAGATTGTCCCAACTTGATTTTATTTAGTGTAAGAAAGGAGAATGTCAACTGGTCCATTGGCATATGCAGCAGAAGAAATTCCTGGGATATTATTTTACCAAGAGTATAACTTTGCTGATAGATCCATATAGGCACAGAAGAAGGAAAGCTAACTCTAAGGGTTTCGTACAAAAAGTAGCATAGTTAATTTCTCCGTTTCCCGTTTGGGCCACCCATTGTCCATTGTTCACCAATTCAACATGCTGTTTTTGTTTTGGGAAATAGTCTGCGCCTTCGGAAAGTTTCCATTGTATGGCCTTGAAGTGTCAGGATTTTCTCAGGCTGCAAATGGTTCACATAAATTCCTCACCTCCCTCCCCATTCCAATACACTCCAATCATTCCCCTCCCCCCACTCTTAGTTTCTGTGGTCAAGTTGTGAGTAGAGGT
>JANHFO010002119.1:46632-56660 GCA_032468095.1 Pareas carinatus
CAGGTGACAAATATGAACTCCATGTACATTTTAAAACTCACTTTACTGTTTTAATGTAATACTTGAAGTGGAATCTACTTGAAAGTCCTTATTTCCAAATTACCCAATGTTTTGTGTATGTGTGTACACACACACACATTATTTTTATACACACAAATACTCACACTACGTATGTATATTTATGTGTATGTATGCATATTTGTAAAGGAAGTATTTTATATTCTAAGTAGTTGCTTACATAAATTGCATCTTTTAGACTGGTTTCCCAACCTTGACAACTTTAAGGTGGGTAAACTTCAACTCCCAGAATTCCCCAGCCAGCATGGCATGGCTAGCTGGGGAAATCTGGGAGTTGAAGTCCACCAGCCTTAAAGTTGTCAAGATTGCGAAACCCTGCTTTTGGCCAATGGTCCTCAGTCTTTCTGGCTCCACAGATTGACAGCAGTGTCATTGGTGGCAGAGATGGGATGGTTTTGTCCACGCAACCTAGCTCTCACACATGTGTAAATGAAGTTTCGTGCACTCGCCCTCTGCTTCCATGATCTGGTTCCCAATGGGCTGTGGACCGGTACTTGTCCACGGACTAGGGGTTGGGGACCGCTGCTTTAGACAAAACGTAAGCAAAAGTACATGTGGAAATTTAGGGCACTTAAAAAAATGTTTTCAAATTATCTAGAAACATGATCAGCCAAATTATTGTAATACTAAAAACTGCCAACCAGCTTTAGCTTTGAGTATTTTTTCACATTTGTCCTAATGTAGGTAGCCATCTGTCACAAGCTTGTTTGTGAAAATAAGCTTAATTCATTATTTAAATGTGCTAATAAATATTCAGTCATGATGGAATTCCATTACATCAACCTCCCCTTCAGATTCATCCTCCCCTTCTAAGTCCCCAGGGAAAGCAGCTTGTGGAAATCAAATGTAGTTATTTTGCTCTGCTCTTGGCAATTTCCTGAGAGCACAGGAAGCCACCAGTAAATTGTCTGCTCCAGTTGAGATAACAGGCGCCCCTCCCTCTGGAATCTATTGATTTCCCCCCTCATGTCTTGTATGCCCGATATGGAAGGAGCCCCCTATTCACTCCCTTGGTATACATAGATCTTCTGCTCACCTTGGTCAGTTTTTGACTCCTGCAAGTCTAGTAAGGCCCAAGTCAGGGTTTCTTGGCACATTTGTCATGAAAACAGTGTACCAATTGAAGTGTTGCTGCTTCCCATAACCCTTTTGACTCTGGGTAACCTTTCCAGGACATCAAGCATTTGACGTGTCTCCATCTGTACCTAAATACTAATGTATTTAGTCTAACAGGTAATTTAGTCACTGCACTTGGTTCCAACAAAATAGTCACTAAGCACAATGGTCAGTAAGTTAACTAAGTGAAGAAAGGAATGAAAAAAAGAAAGAAAAGAAAGAGAAAAAGAAAGAAAAAGAAAAGAAAGAAAGAGAGAAGGTAGGTATAATACAAAGAAAAGAAATATATAAAGAAGTACCTTCCAACATTCATCATAACAAGTATAAACAATTTTGGTAACATTTTAACCTCCTCTTAATTTATAATCAATGATATCTTCATCTCATGTTCCATCTCTTACGTATAAATAAATCCATAAAGTATCATCCTTTCACTCCAGATATCAACAAAAATCCATTAAAGTTACCAGAAATAATAACATATTTATTTTAACCTAGATTGAATAAACCAACTTTATATTACTTAGTTCATTCAAGTAAGGCCATAGAACTTTTACTCCTCACAAGATTTATCCAAGGTTTAACAAACCTTTTTTTGTAAACCCAATACAAAAGAAATATTCAGGTCATTCTTTTATTATTTGTAATTCCCTTTTGATTTTTAAAGCATCAACCGATTTCTTTTGTTTACCCAATGAAATACCTGTTTCCATGTTATTCTTGAAAGTGTTAATTACCTGGTTTATGATGAGCAATTATTGGGAATGAGATAAAAAAGTCCACCTAGCACCAACACTATTTTTTTTCTTTTGTATTTAATGTCCTTGCACTGTTACTGTGGGTGTTTTAAGTGATTTTATTTCTGTAATTGTGTTTTTATCTTCTTTTGTGATATTTGGGTACCATGAGAATTGTGGTATAGGTGAATAACACAGTTTTAGAAATAAGAATAAAAAGACTAAAAAATAATGGTACTCTTTTGATAACAAAGATAATAGTGAAATGGGTTATTAGATATTTTCACTGAATAAAATTGTCATCTAAAATGCGAAGTTTAAACAATTTTCCTTGCTCTTCATATGCTGAGTATGAATTATATTTTTTATATTTTTTCATATTTTTTTAAAAAATGTTTTAGATCATTTTGAGAAGCTTGTGGCAACAATGACACATGTCATATTTTACTGCATAAACCCCTATGGCATACTTTTTTTAAAAGAGCAAGGGCATAATACATTGTATAAAGCGTGTTACTTTGAAATGATCAAATGACGAGATAACAGAATTGTGTCTGTGTGATTATACTGGCACCTGATAAAAGAAAACATGTTGTCTCTAATTTCTAATTTCACTTTCTCTGTAAGCCTGATAGTTAAAAGGAGAAATAATGTGCCAAAGGATTTGCAAGCTGTGCTTTGCTTTATTGTCCTAGATATAGAAACCGACTTCTCAAATGGAAAAAAAATCCTGGAATTATCGAAGTTCCTAACTGTCTAAGAAGGAAATTGTAATCAGAGTTACTGCATTGTGATACCAGTTCAGTGAAATCAATAGTGTAGAACTCCTCATAAGTTTCCCACATATGTAACCATGATCTTCAATTCCTATTCATACAAACCTATTGCTTCTAAAATGGATAATGATTAAAGATGATAAATGATATTTCCATTAAATTATCTTCAGCTCTTTCATTCTGTGTTGTGCCTTGGCCTTCGTCCAGGGCTTCCTTGAAGGATGAGGGCTCAGATGATGAGGAATTGGTGGGTGAGAGGCCCTATGCTCTGACTGTTCCACCCTAGGCTTGTCCACCTTCCCCCACAGCTGCTTTGCCGGTTCCATCCTTGGCTAGTCCACTCTCACCCTCAGCTGCCTTTCCACTTTCAGGAGGGGAGGAGGTGAATGAGCAGGAGTCAGACGCTGATGTAAGGCCAGAGCCTTTCACAGTTGGAAATGATTTAGTGGATGCCAGAATGCGCAGGAGACTGTGCTGAGAGCTTCAGAAAGAGGCCTGCAGGCCAATCTGCTGGGCATTGCTGGGGGCATGGCAGACAGCCCCCACCCTCTATGGAGGTTTGAAAGAGTTGCTAATCAAGCAGTTGGTTAGTTCCAGCAAATGCGTGCTTGTGGTTTCTGCTTAGATCCCGAATTCTTGGCTTCTTTGGAACTCTGGTTTGGCTTTTCAGTGCCGTTTGACTTGGAAGAACCCTGATCTGGCTTTTGGTGACTTGGACTTTGGATTTGGTAATTCTTGGAGCTTTTGACTCTTCTGAAACTCTGTTTGGACTCTGTTTGGATATCTTGTGATCCTGGACCGGCTTTGGAATTTGTAATCCTGTTTCTCCTGATTGGATGTCATATACTTCTGGCTTTTGACCCCAGGACTGAACATTGACCACTGCTTAGAGGCCAGATAAGGGAAGTAATTAACCCTTTCTTGATACATTACTCCATCTGGCCTCTCTGCCCAGAACATTCTGACACACTTTTAATCTCCTTCCCTTTTCCTCTCATATTATTTCTTAATTTTATATATATATTTATTTATTTATTTATTAAATTCATTTGCTACCCATGTCACTGCAAGATCTTGGCAGCTTTTTCAGGTCATTCCAATACAAATCTGCATTTGATATCACTCCAGCATTGCTTGAAGTGGCAAAACAGAGTAATTGCTCACTATTTTTGATATGCTGAAATAGTAAAATGTTCTAGCATTTAAGAAGTGTCAGCATTATAGGAGTTAATCTTTTTATTCTAATGGTCTGAATTCACAAAACAATTTATAGGCATTGTATTTTCCATGCAGAGCTCTTGGTAATCTAATTTGCAAAAATGATCATATGAGTGACATTCAGATAGAAAAGTTTTAAACAGCCATAATATAGGCATCTCAAATGTTTATAGCTATTATCAGAAGTAGTTAGTACTTCAGTGGATTTTGAAAAACCAAATACTCTTAAGTATTTTGCTAATCAACATTCTTATTCTCATTGTATAAAGAGGCATAAATAAAAATGCATGATTCAAATAAATATACTATATTTTTTGTTTGACGGTATACTATACTAAAACACTGTTTTATTACTTTCTAATAAAGTGATTCAACCTCTAATTTAGTGTATGTGTGTATGCATGTGTATATGTATATATGTATATATGTATATATGTGTATATGTGTATATGTGTATATGTGTATATGTGTGTATGTGTGTATATACATAAAAGCTGGTGCTTTTATATATATATATAAAAGCACCAACCTGAAGATGGCAAGTGAGACCTTGCCGAGACGTCACCAAGAGACTTTCCACTCTACATGGGAAAAGACCCATACACACCTGGACCTATATATATATACATGTATATGTATATGCATATGTATATTTATATGTATATGTGTAGGTTTAGGTGTGTTTGGGTCTTCTCCCATGTAAGATTGAGAATATCTTGGTGACGTTTTGCCATCTTCAGGCTGGTGCTTTTGGCTGCTTGCTAGTCTGAGCAAAGTGTGATCAGAGTTGCCTTTTATCTGTAAATACTGGTGGGAGGGTTTGGTGTGCTGGACTGGATGGCTGGGTTGTTATTTTTTGATTGGTTGCTGGAGTTGATGTTGGTATAATAGGCTTTTTGGTTGTAATGTCCTGAGTTGTTTGTGTAGTGATTGTTTTTTCATTAGTCTCCCATATTTTAATGCCTTGGGTAATGGATTGTTTGAAGGTGACCTTGTGAGTTCTTTTGAACTCTAGGTTTAGCTCCATACTTACATCTACAATACAATAGCATTGATTTGATAGGACCTTGGGATAAAGACATTAGAACTCATGTGCTATGTCTAGAATTTACAAATATATGCATATTGAGATTCAGGCATGAGTATGCATAGACAAACATGAATTCATTAAAGAGGAGCAATTCTCAGAATATCAGCACATATCACAGTATGACATATTTCATTTGTTTGGGAATAAATAAATCAGTACTATGGCTGCTCCTGCTAGCCTAGATGCTAATTTGCAAATCAAAGAAGTTATACATTATATAACGTAACAACCTTAACAAAAGAATTGTAAAAACAAGAGAGTAAAATACACTAGAGCATAATCTTAATATGCTGCAATATCTCTAGGCTTGCTCAAAACAACATGGTTTAGACAGTTTGTTTGTCCTTTACCACTCACTTCTGGATGTTTTTCCAGAAATATGGATGAGCACATTAAGAAGGAAATTTTAGAAAATTATCGTGGATTTTAGATAATAAGCTACAGTGCGATGACTAAAACCCCAAACTGTCAAAGATAATTTCAAAAGGGTCGCTTGCCCAGATCTAATTTTAGCATCTGAAGCATCTCTGCACATATTTTAAAAGTGAAAATGCAGAAAATGAGAGCTAGAAGGTAATTATGGTTCAGCTAAGACATTCAAGGCCAAGTGGGGGATTCCTCACTTACTTGCTACATTGCAGTTACTTCTGGTTCCACCATTCTCAGAATATTATAGACTTTTTCCCTTTCATGCTGCAGATGGTTCTGATAATTAATATGCATCTAAAATTAGTAAGAGTCATGTGGTGGAACAATTAAGTTGCTCTGGTTCTTTGCTGTCATAAGGAACCATTTACTCTCCCTGACCTCCCTGCATTTCTTTTCAATTTTGAAGAAGGACTGTAATTGCATTTGCATGTCCTGAGAATCTGTCAGTACATTGAATATGAGCAAACATATGTTGGCTTGCAAAGTAGTCTCTAGATTAAAGGTATGAGCTTGCATAAATAGTGAGATACAAGTGGTTTGGGGGTTGCTCGTGGAATACTGCCAAAACAGCCCGAATAGACTTGAAAATTGAAATGAAAAAGGTTCCAGTTATCTGAGTGGCCATTTAAAATAAAAACAAAATTATTCCTACAAAATAATTATATTTATTTGCTATTAAACCCTCACTCATTTAAGTGTGATAATGGATTAAAAGTATGGTTTTTAAGATATTTAATACAAAACAATTTCATACTTAAACAATAGTGTTGAATATATATTTACAGCTCTTACATTATTTTTCATGACTTAAACAATTTGCTATTGTAAGAATTACTTGTGCTACTCCCACCAACAAAATTGTTCTGTGAATATTGTTTATAGGCCATTATTCTCTCAATTGCATGCATATTCCTTTGATTCTCCCCCTTTATATATTCTGCTCTTAATATAATACTAAATAAATTATACTTCATGAACAATTATGAAGCAATAAATTTAACTATTTATTAGGGTAAAGTAGCAATGTACATATGAATATTGCCTATATATATAACCCACAATATAATATAAAATTCTTAAGTGCATGCCACTTATTATTCATGTAAGATTGATACAATAATCATGTTTTTGTTAAACAGCAGAAGGGAAAGAATTTTCCATTTTAAAAAATGAATCTGCATATATTTAGCAGGCAAGAAATATGCATGTCAGAGAAATTAGTTAAATTCCCCAAGATGGATGATTTCAACAATACTTGCTAAATGTTAGCAGAACAGAAATATTACACGAGAGCTGCCTCCTACACTCTTTCTGCATGAATGATCTTGACTGTTGGAGTACAACATTCTTATTATGTACAAAATATTTCATTTCAACTATTCTAAAGTTTTATTATGTGTTACAAAAATCTGGGCAACCAATAGATGAAACCAATTCTTCGTACCAGAATTTGTAACGCTAATTTTGCTAGTTACTTGATAGAGAGATGGCTGAGATATAAATGTAATAAATAAAAAAAACTAAAATAAAATATTTACCTGCAGCAACAACTATACTCGCATTTCAAAACAGCAATGATCTAATTAAAAGTTTAAGTTTTACATAGCTATTATTCCTATTTCCTTTTTTAAAAAAGTACAAACATAAAGAAAGTTGAGTCACAGTATTCATTATGTATCACTACATTTTTTTTATAGTATTATTTTGTAAGGTTCCTTTTGAGTCACTTAAGTATTCTTAAGCCCCAATTGATACTTAAGAATTTCCATATCTAGGCAGCAAGAATCTGCACAACTACTAGGTTGGCACTAAATCATTATCATCAACAATAACACTATCACCATCATCATCATCACATCATCATCTCTTATCTGTATTTTTTTCAGCCCAGATATGGTAACCCTGTTTGAATGACTGAGGGGATAGTATGTTCTTGTAGAGGTTACAATAGTATAACAGTGATTTTTAGTAAACAAGCAGGATACAAAAGTAGTGACTCCTATAAAGACCTGCATGAAATAGTTATTGCAGATATGAAATAAGGATTATAGTTGTGGCCTATCCACCAGAAAGGCAAGCAGCATGTCTTTGGAGGTTGCTATGGATACAGTGGCCTAGTGGGGCATGGTCTGAGTCACTCTGTTTAGCACTTTATGTTCTAAACTGAAACCCAACCTTACTATTCACAGATATTCTTCATTTCATTCCCTTCTTTATTTCCCTTCTATCCTCTGCTCCACCAGTTTCCTCTCAATCTTTACTCCCTTCTTCTCATCTTTCCAACATTAACATATTTGTCCTTCTATTGTGTTTTTTTCAGAGCATCACTTTACAATGTCCTATTTGTGCAGTTATCCTCACATAAAGTGCTAGCTTTTTTAAACAGATATCCAGCAGATATGCTTGGCTACATCCAGCATCATAACATAATTGAAATTATTCATCTCATAAATGAATGAATGAATGAATGAATCTATATATATATATAAACACAAAATACCACTCACTCACTGACTGACTCATCACCAGATCTTGAAAACTATAAAAACTACAAACATGAAATTTGCTAGATATGTTCTTCTTGGCATCTAGGCGCTCACTAAGAAAGGATTTTTCAAAATATTAATTTTTACACGAGTTATTTAATATTTTTTATTCCGGATGGGTAGAGGATTGTGATTGGACAAATTATCTGACACTGTTTGTTTCCTTTCTTCTCATTGAAAGGCTTTCACATTCTGTTATTTGATTAAGGGTTTTTTCGTTCAGAACACCAGTAGCAGTGGCGCAAGTGGAGAGTCTTACAGAAAAGCACGAACACGGCATTCTGGTAGGCTGCTTTCATCCTTTGTAACCCTAACCCCTTCCAGTCCTATCTCCCGTGATCCCCGCTCGACCGGCTCTGCCGTGCCACCTTCTGCAGGGCCTACCTGGCTGCCCGCCTTGACTTGCTGCCCAGCTCCCGGCTGCATGCTCCATATGGGCCTCAGAATGGGTTGTACAGGCCTCCAGGTAGGTCGCACGGGCCATCTATGCCTCCGTAGATGCCACCTGGTCCTCTGAACAGGCCCAACGAGAAGCTGCCAGACACCAGTGAAGTGTGCCGTCTCCAGCAGAAGTTGGGTGAGCAGTTCCAATTCTCAACCCTTCCTCGCTGACTGAGTTTTTCTCTGTCTCTCTCTTTTTCTTTGTCTGTCTGTCTGTCTGTCTCTCATTCTCTCTCTTTCTTTCTCAGTCTCTGTCTCTCTGTGCTTCTTTCTCTCTCTCTTTCTCTGTCTCTTTCTCTCTCCCCTCTCGTTGTCTCATTCTCTTCCTTTCTCTCTCTCTCTCTCTATCTCTCTCTCTCTCTCTCTCTCTCTTTCTCTCTCTCTCTTTCTTTCTCAGTCTCTGTCTCTCTGTGCTTCTCTCTCTCTCTCTCTCTCTCTCTCTCTCTCTCTCTCTCTCTCTCTTTCTTCCTTTCTCTTTCTCTTATTCTCCCTCTCTTTAGATCTCTCTTTCTCTCATTCTTCCTCTCTCTCTCATTCTCCCTCTCTCTCTCATTCTCCCTCTCTTTTTCTTTCTCTCTTTCTTTCTCTCTCTCTCTCAAAAGCAGCTGCTTCTCCGTGGTGGTGCACTCTAATCTATAAACAGTGACAGGAGCAGCAGTGCCAGTTTCTTATAGAATATTCAATTTCTTTGGTAATCTTCATAGGTATAGCACAGGTATCAGAAGCTAGTAAATAAATAAATAAATAAAGCACCAGTTGGGAAACACAAACAGTTTTTAGGAAGAAAAGCATAGCTACCTTTTCTCAATAGACTGTTGATGTATATTGTTCAATCAATCATGCATATGCTATTTGTAAATGTAAAGTTTTAAGATCATTTACAATGTACAAAATAATGAGTCAAAAGATCTGGTTGGATGCTTCCACCGTTGTAGGACAGGTAACCAATGCCATCTTACTGATATCCATCATTCCTACTTTCAAGGAAATTTCCTCTTTCCCTTTTTACAAGTATAACTTCTATAACCACTGTAACATTATAGCCCACTTTGCTCCAGTAGCTTTCCGATCAGTCTTATGAAATTAGTATTAAAAAAAACCTCAACTTGTAATTGTGTAGAGAATTTTAATCAGCAGTTTCACAAAAGGCAAATCAGGTCTACAGTTTCTGGGTCAATAGAATCCATATTATATTTTGTTTTTGCTTTCTAGAAGACATTTTCTTTTAGCCAGTATAAATAAAACTGACCCAGAAAAAATATCAATGAAGTTCTGAATCTTTTTCAATATCTAAGAATGCTGTGATAGTAGCAATTACTAATTATAATGATTGTACAACCAAATACCTATTGGTTCAACCACAGTCATAGCAGAACATCTGAGAAAGTATTTATAATATCACATGGTCTTCTGAGTGACTTGGATAAAAATCATATCAACTATTCTGAAGTGGATGAAACTTTCTTGAACATAATGAGGATATTCTATTTTTTAATCTGACATGCGACAGAACAAGGACAAGAGTGAATTAGAGAGGATAAGAAAATGACATGGAGGCAGAAATTGACAAAGTCTATAGAATCAATAGACAATTTGC
>JANHFO010002119.1:69336-83508 GCA_032468095.1 Pareas carinatus
GCAGTTGGAGATCCAGCCGTTCCGTTTCTGATCGATCTTCTCTTGGGACCTTTACTAAGGCATATGTGGGCGCGATTCGGGCGGCAAAGAGAAATTATTTTGCCGCTCTGATCGTGTCCGCGGATAACCGCCCTGCGGCCCTGTTTGGGGTGGCCCGTTCTCTCCTTCATTTGGGCAGACGGGATGACCCCTCGCAGGGTTTGGTGGAGGAGTTTAGAGGTTATTTCCAGGAGAAGATCGCGCGGATCCGGGAGGGTTTGGACTCTGACTGGAATGGTTCAGATGGAGTGACGGAGGCAGGTCTTGAGACGGTTTGGGATGAGTTTGAGACTACATTTTTCTGAATTTTATACCAGAATATAGATTTTATTAACACATTTTGAGGGAAAGTGTTAAAACATTTAGGACAATATAATTAAATTCAGGGCAAGAGTGCTTTTGTTTTGTAAAGCTTTGATAGGGCCCAATTTCAAATGAACATCTTTGACATTATGATTATATCTCTTTTAATAGTTGCAAATGTGTTATAATAAGTATTTTTGGAAGTGAGCTGTTTCTTCAAGATTGCCAGTCCCTCTAGAATTATTCAGGGAGCCAAGATGCAGCTAAATGAAGCCCCACCCCAACAATAAATAGTAATGGATATTTTTATGGAAATAATAAATATTAGTGGCGAATTGTATTAGCTGTATCCTTAGAATAAATATATTACCTGCTTTTGTGATACTTATCCATGATAACATTTAAATGATTGGGGTTTATCGCTCACATTCCCCAGGAGATATTCAAGTTCTAAAAATGCAACAAAGAAAATTCTCAGATACATGAATTAAAAATGCTCAAACAAGTAAACCAAAGAATAAAAAGCAAGAGAAGCACCACAAAAGCAACAAACCTAGTTGAGGGTTTGAATTGAATAGAAGAGGTTGAGAATATTACAGACCCATTACTTGATTGTTAAACTGGCAGCAGAGCAGCTTCCTGGATGTAGCTTTGAGGCTAGTGATTGAAATAGAGATGTCTCCTTAGAAGAGGTCCTTTCTTTGATTGACAGCTGTTTCCACTTTAAATAGTTCAAGAAAATGAAAAGAGCCTTCACATATGGAGACAAGTAGGCTCTCGCTCTCTTCATTAAGAGAGTTTTTCTGTAATTCAAAGTGTAATATATTCTAATAAAGTTGTATCCAAAAAAGAGTATCATTAAGATATGCTAATAGACAACAGTGAGTATATTATCACAAATCTTCAGTTTATTCAACTTGTTGAAATTCTCACCAACTGTCATGCTGGAACCCATCGAGCCAGTTCCTCCCGAAGGTGGGGGCTGGTTAAGGAGTGAAAAGAAAAGCTAGTTTAATCCTATTGGCTAAGGCGTGCAGTGGAGCTGAAATTTAAAACTGACAGCAACGGCTTTTGCCGCTCTGTCAGTTCTTGGCTGTTGAACTGTTTGGTTGCAATAAACAATGTTGCTTGTTAACACAGCTACTGGCTCTGTCTTGCTTTGTGTCCATGTTCCACACCTGGCGACAAAGGTGGGATTAGTGGACACTAGGAACACGGACACCTGAAACCAACAGAAATCAACGGAAAGAACTGCGACCCAGGGTACCATACAAGCTGGCTCCAAAAAGAGACAAGACATCCTCAAATCAGACTCTTGTATCATTAGACTCGACCAGGGAGCAATAGGACACTTTTATGGTCCAATTTAAATTTTTCATAGATGCTCTGGACCTGTCAGACACCTCCGAGAAGCAGAAGAAGGGGCTTTTTCTCAGCAACTGCGGCCATGAGATTTTTGAGACGGCCAGAAACCTCGCTGAGCCCGACACACTTCAGGAACTGTCTTGGAGGGAGTTAATGGAAAAACGTCAGGGGTACTACGCCCTGATCCCCTCCAAATATGTGCGGAGAAATGAGTTCTGCCACAGAATACAAAAGAAAGGGGAGCCCTTCAATCAGTTCCTAGCAGCACTGCAAAAGTGCTCTGCCCACTGTCAGCTTGAAAACCTGGACAAAGCTCTATTGGAACAAATAATCTTTGGCGTGCGAGATTTAAAGTTCCAGAGGCAACTCCTAGTCAATAAAAAATTAATGTTCCAGATAGCTGTGGGGGTAGCCATTGCAATGGAGTTCTTGTCCTCAGTAGTGGACTCACTTCAACAGATAGCTGAAGCCCTGACGTCAACTAAGGTAGGAGCTTTGATTCATCAAGCTGAGCTAGTTAATCCCAACGACGACAGTGACAACAAAACTGAGGAAGGGGCATTTCAAGTAATAAGAAATCAAGGAAACCCCAGTCGCACCTGCGGGAGCTGCAGAGGAAACCACTCCAGAGCAGTCTGCAAATTTAAGGAAGTTTTTTGCCTCCAGCAAGAAGAGACATTTAGCCAGAGTTTGCAGAGCTCCTTTTTCAATGGCAACCAATAATCAGCTTGACAATCCAAAGCTGTTTCAACAGAAGCAAACAAATGTCAGGAGACCACAAAGAAAACCCTGGTCTAGCTGAAGCATCTCAGAGACCTTCAAGATCAAAACTGACACTAACCGAGTGAATCAAAGTCGCAAGATTTGAACTGAGGTGAAAATCTTCAAAAAGAAATGCATGATGGAGATAGACTTGGGTTCCCGGATCACAATGATCTCATGGTCCAGGATCAAACAAATCCACCCAGGATTCAGCAAGGACATGATCACACTGCAGCAGCTTCAACTTAAAGACTATCAAGGAAACCAAATTCCTGTCTTAGAGCAGGGGACCTCCAATTAACTATTGTGAGAAGACAGCTGCCAACCTTATTGGGACTAGAGTGGTTTGGGGCCCTAGGACTTGAAGTCACCGGGATCAACTACCTATCAGAACAATGGAGCAATGACCTCATTGAAGACTTCAAGGACGTGTTTGACAACACTCTGGGCAAGTACCGGGACACCTCAATATCAATTAACCTAGACCCCAGGTAGACCCCATTAGGCTAAAGGCCAGGAGAGTCCATTTGCCTTCCGGCCCAAGCTAGACAAGGAACTGGACAAACTGATCAGACAGAGTGTGCTAGTCCCTACTGATCACCCCAAGTGGGAAACCCCAATAGTAACTCTGGTAAAGGGAAACAGTTCTGTGTGCATTTGTGCTGACTACAAATGCATCTTGAACAAAGCTCTTCAACAGAGTGCCTATCCCGTAGCGGTAATCCATCACACTCCCTGGACCCAGGAAAATTCTTTGCAAAGTTAGACCTGGCCCAAACTTACCAGCAGCTGCCAGTCGACAATGCAGTTGCTGAGGTTCAAACTATAGTCAACCACAGAGGGGCTTTCAAATGCACCCATCTACAGTTTGGGATTAACGTAGCCACAGGAATTTTCCAAAGCCTGATGGAGAAGTTGCTATACAAATTTTCTGGAGTAATACCCTACTTTGATGACGTCTTAGTCACAGCCCAATATCGGGTGCAACTGGACTCTCGGTTGAGGGAAGTGTTGACCAAATTCAGGGAAGCAGGTCTTAAGCTCAAGAGTGGTAAATGCCACATTGGGGTGCCTGAAGAGGACTTTTTAGAGTATAAGATCGATGGACAAGGAATTCACCCAACTCAAGATAAAATACAAGTCATCAAAAATGCTCCAAAATCAAAGTGGGGTTCTTCTTCTTTTTTTTTAATTCCATCGTATAATATGAGGCCTTACGAAACAATAGTTTGTTTTGCATTGTTGATTAGTATTGATTAATTAACTATTTCATAGAACAATGTCAGTTCCATTGTTAGCCACCTCCAGAAAGGGAAGAGATATAATAGAACTCCTTTCTAACCCCAATTTATGTGGTCCAATAGAAAGGGCGATGATTAACGGGCTTGAAACCATAATTCTAAAAATTATGATAATGAACAATATGTATTGGATAAACAATGTAAACACAATGACAGAAACGATATGAAACAGAAGCAGAAAGATAAAGGGAATAAAAGAAAACAAGAGACAACAAACAACTTCTCCATACCTTAACAAAAAGAAAAAAAGAAAGAAAATACAACAATTGTATAAATGTTTTTGCAGTGTAAAGGTTGAACAAATGTCCGTAATGTAAATGTTGTTTTTAAAGTTGTAAGCAATAATATTTTTTAATATTTAAAAAAATGTCCCCAAATCAAACAGGACTAAACTACAATCATTCTTGGGTTTGCTGAGCTTATATAGTATGTTTTTTTTAAAGAATAAGGCAACCATAGCCAAATCATTATATAAACTATTGAGCAAAAATGCAACCTGAAAATAAGAAAAGGTTTTTCTGCAATCTGGTTTTGTGTGTGCTGCTGCATCCTGAGAAAAGGGCTTGGCTTGTTTGCATGGCCCAGTTGCTGGCATGCCATGAATCGGTGCTGGTCCATGGACTGGGGTTGGGGACCCCTGAGTTAATGAATGGAGACAGGAGGTAAAAGTATTGTAGTCATGATCCCAATTTGCATTTTTTAAATTTTCACTGAATGTATTCTATCTGCAGAAGAATAGTGTGTGTAATATTCTCTTGCTAAACAAAGCAAGCCAGTATGTATTACTTTTTAGGCATTGTTATTGTAATATAAATCTAATAAATAGAATATTGGTCTTGTCCATGTTTTATGGACTGGTGCTTGTTCAAAAGGCAGAAGTGTGAATGGAATTGTAGCATGACAAGTCTTTCTTTTTTTTAAACGTATTGAGATTTGATTGCCTATAATAGTAAGTATTTCTGAAGACAGATATTCTCACTCGATGACTCATTGTACTATTTCAATATGTTTGTTCTCTCAGCTGCTTATTTTCCTCACAGTTGAAATAATTCCATTTGATTTTTGTCATGCACACTCAGGAAAATTTATAATTCAACTATTCCATTCGTTTTCCCTAAGACGGAAATTTAAAATTGTTCATGTGAAATGGAACGTATATTAAAAGTTTGAAAACCGCATGTTCCTTAAGATTCTATTCTTTATTACCACATAGTTGTTAAGAAAACAGGTCTGTGACAATGTGTTTGGATTCATAGGCATAAAAAATACTGCTATACAACTCCATGGGAAGCAATATGGTGCTTTTTCCCTAGCAGACTATCAAAGTCAAGGAATGCAAGGATGAAAACAGTTTTTTTCCACAAGTGTTTAATTGGTTTTAATTAGTTGTCAGTTATTTCCATGGTTGGTACACAAAGTTAATGATATCAATTTACCATAAATAACAGGCACTTAGCAAGAAAAAATTGTAGATAGAAAAGCAGACAGAAAGCCATATCCTGTAGTATCAGAGAAAAAAGTAACATGAGTAGTGAGGTGGTCTCAGCTAAGGAAATATCTTGAACCTGAGGTTTCTCAGTCTTCTTAGCTCAACAGCTTAAACACGATACCACACTTGTTTTTTGATTCAGTCAGAGTCTTCCTTTCTTCCTTCATATCAATGTTTAGTTTAATCTGAAATCTTTTTTGATTGTAGGTTTGCTTTTTGTTTTGAGGCAGTAACAGCAGCAGCTGTACTAGTGCTTTTGATTTAGCTTTTGTATTTTGCAGGTCGATGGATTAGTTCAATAGCATTTTGTTTCCATGGTGAATCAAATCTTCTAATCCTTTGATTAGCTAGTATGGCCATAGCCATTTTCTCCATAGGAGCTGAGGCAACCAGAATTAAACTCAACTGGAGCAATTATTCCAACCAAGTTCAGAGATAGTTAAATGATGTATAAACAGAAATCTGTGTTCTTAATAAGTATATTTATTTCAAGGACAGAATTTAATAAGCCTATTTCTATAAAAGCATTTCTAGAAGAGCTTGTAGTGGGCAGTTGCATTATAACTGTCATGACAGACTCAACTATAGTTTCATCTGGGGAGCATCCTAAACCAAGTTAAATCCAAAAACACTAGAGAATTTCTGGAAAGTTAGCATTAAGACAAAATCAATTAAAACATAGAGATAAACCACATTTAAGAACCATTCAAAAGAGACCATAAAAATGTTAAGAAGGAATCAAAAAGACCACAATACATCCTCTCCAGCAGCCAATACCAAGGTAAGCAAGGATTAACACCAGACATACAATCAAACAGAAAACAACACCTTAATCAAGGAAGTGCCAAGTTAATCTACCAGATATATTCTCAGTGATTCTAAGGTGTACCTGCCCTAAACCTCTTTCCACTCTTCCATCCAGGTCAAGACTGCACTCTTTTGATTTCAGCTTCTTTCTAAGGAATTGTACATCCTCCTTCCTGGAAAGGTCTATGTTGTCAAGATTCTTCACCACTTACTCTCCAGGTGCGCATTACAATATATCAGGTAATGAAATGTTTGGAAGCAAGAAACCAAGCTCAGACAGCACCAAAGACTCCATAATGCCTTTGCAGAATATAAGATACAATAATCATATCCATGGGAGACTCTTGAATGGAAACTCAAATCCTCAAGCCATGTTATTCTTGTTTGATGTTAAATACAATCTCCAAAATATCTGTTACCAGTGAAACCTATGGTGGAGAATTATAACAAGCTGACAATCTCTGAAGGAGCAGAGACATCGCAACAAAGAATATCAGCTGGAAGTAGATTCTGGCCAGAACAAACTCAACGGGTATTTGTGAGATAAAACATACACACTCTGGCCAGCAGTTCCTTGTGAGTAAGTTGCAGAAGCAGAAAGGTCGTCATAGGTGGTCTGAGAATTGAACTGTCAGGAATACTGGAATTCCATCTACATTCTTAACTATTGTGGAACCAATACAGATATTGAGCCTGCCTTCCTCATTTTTAATCATTTTGTAATTAATCTACAGATACAGGGACTTTTCCTTTGTGGCAAAGATAAAATTAATTTCAGTAAGTTAAACTTCTTTCAAGATTAGAAACAATAAAAACAAGAAAGAGATGCCATTTAAAGATTCAAGAATCCTTTGCAAAAAGCTCAATAAAGGGAAGATTTAAGAATGCTTTGAAATGGATAAAGGGACAGTCCATTTTTCTATTGTTTTATTTTTATCATTTTTACTTTTGATGAAAGTCCTTTGTGTTCTATCCCCTCGGCAAAGCTCACTCAAATACATGAATGGGTGAGTTTGTTCTCTTTACTAAATGAGGCTTGCAAACAAATGCATTTGCAATGCCCCCCCCCAAAGTTTACTAAACTTGGCTTAAAAGAGTTTCAAATCAAAGCAGCGCATAGCAGAGTTGTCAGGTAGAGTCCAAGGGTCAGAACATCTAGCAAATTTGTTAGCTGGTGCAGGTTCAAAATCAGGATTGGAGGTTCAGAGCACATGGAGTGGGAATCAATAGGAGGATGCTGTTAATTTCAAGCTTGTGCGAGCTTGTGCTTGCTGCCTTAATAGAACCAGCCCTGGTGTAGCTCATTTAATGGATTGAAACTCCTCCTACATGGGCAGTCTTGCAGACCCCCTTGTTCTACTCTCTTTGCAACCTACCAAGTTCAGTTTACAGATGTGCCTTCTGGTTGCTGTTTTGGTCCACCTGTTCTGCCTGCTCACATGGCAGTCCGTTTGGTGGTGCTAGAGCTGGCTGCTCATCAACTGTCAGCATTTCTGAACTTTGTTCTGGAGCTAGCTACTAGTAACAGTTCAACTCCTCTGACTCTAACCTTAACCGCCATGACATTTGACATAAATTTGCACTAAGCCAGACCTGCAAGGGAAATCTTGCCCTTTATTCTTAAAGAATGAATTTAATTGGTGGGCTCTACATAACAAAAGACAACGTAATGTATCAGACTGAGCCATTTAGTTGCCATGGAGACATGATGTGTGTTGTGGCTGAAGCTTCAGAGAGCTACTAAAATGAAACTGTCAAAACTATGGGAAAATAATATGAGGGGAGGAGAGGCTTGTCTTTTCCTTTTATTTTTTAAGACACTTTCACTTTTGGATTACCATAGCTACTAGAAAGAAGGCAAGACAGGGCAGGAAGGACACACTAGAGCAGTGGTGGCAAATCTATGGCACAGGTGCCAGAGGCGACACTCAGAGCCCTCTCTGTGGGCACGTGCGCCATCAGCCCAGCACAGATTTCTTTACTAGAAAGTCAGAGAGATGCGGGACTTCCCTCCCCCTCTCCACACATGCCTGAGGACACTTCTGACATCACCCACCCCTCTTCCTGGCAGCTCAATGGAAGCGCTTCTTTCCTCCCCTATCTGGGGTAAGGCGGGCACGGAGTCTGTGTAGAAGGTGAGATAGGAGAGGAACTAGGTTGGAGGCGAGCATAGCTCACAGCGGGCTGCAGAAGCCAGGGGAGGTTGCTGGGAGGCCCGTGGCGGGGTGTGTGGAGTTGTTGATGGCTGCAAGGGGGGTGGGTGTGCCAATGTCTGTGGGAGGCATCAATGGCTTCAGGAGGTCATGGGGGTCACAGATGGCTGTGGGAGGGTGTCGCAGGAGTTTACCAATGGCCATGGATGTTCGTGTTGCCTTGTTGGCACTTTGCAATAAATAAGTGGCTTCTGGGTTGTAGTTTGGGCACTCAGTCTCTAAAAGGTTCGCTATCACTGCACTAGAGCAACCTGCAATAAAAATGCTTAACAAAAGATATACTTTAGCAATTATTTCAACAGAAATGTTTGAAAAAAATGAAAGATTTGTAAAGCTGATAGAGGAGATGAATAAAGATCTTTTAAAAAAGAAAAAGATTAATAAAGCAAAAAAAGCAATGAAGTAGAACTTTTAGAGAATAAGAAGATCAATGTAGAATTGAATATAATAACCTGGCTTTATTGGAAATGAAAAAGAATTATGTTTGGAATTCCGAGCTGTTCTGAGGTTTCAGATAAAAATATTATAGAATGGATTATGAAAGCTTTGGCAGGTTTTTTGGGACAGGTAGACGAAAGATATGGACACAGAAATTGATAAGATCTATAGAATAAATCACAGATTTGCCAGAATGAGGGATATCCCTAGGAATGTTTTAGTGCAATTGGTTAGAAGGAAGACAAGGGCCAATTTGAAAATGGATAATACACATGTAACTGTTTTTAAAGAATTTCCAACTAGAGTCTTATTAAAAGAAAAGAATACAACTTCTTGGCTCAAAACTTAAAACAGAAAAAGATCTCATTTTAATGGAATAAATTAGAAGATGAGACTTTTATTTGTAAACAGCAGAGATTACTGACATGTATTCTGTTCAGAAGATATGAGAACCTTTAGAAATACATAAGGAAGAATTGGAGAAGGTCAAATAGAGCTTTCAGAGGAAACTATACAAAAATCACAACATACAGCAATAATTGGGAAAAGGTTATATTGAATTAGACATTATAGTCATGGACTTTTCTAAATATTTGGTCTCTGTATAGATTATAAGTATTTAATGTGGGATATAAATGTTCTTGAAAAGAGAAAAAATTATTATTTGAAAAAATTAAAATAGGACATTATTTGCCTACACAAGACTCATATCAGAAAAACGATCAAAAATATCTGATCTATACATTCTTGAATGAAGAAATTATTTCAGAATATATCAAAAAAGAAATTGAATTGCTTTGTATATGAACACACAATTGAAACTGAATTTGTATTGAATGATGAACATGACAGATTAGTTGAAACAGAATTTATATTGAATGAAAATGATGGAGTTGGAGCTCTATGCTCCAAATCGGATAAAGCAATATTTTCCAAACAACTCATGGAGTTGACAACTCATGAATTCATTATGAAAATTGGTGTTTGATGGATGATTGGAATGGAGTGGTCACCCTGCAACTAAACAGAATTTTAGAAAAAATATACATATTAAAATTACTCACGGTTAATTACCAGAAGTTGTCTTTTTAATTTGATGGACATTTTAGGATTGGTTGATTTATGGAGACAGAAAAATAACAGTTCAAGAAAGTATGCTCATTTTTCAGAAAGGTATAGCTCCTTTTCAGAATTTGAGGCGATTTGGATTTCAAACAAATTTGCTGCTAACATTGCCAAAATAGAGAGTCTACCAAACACTTGTAGATCATAATCCAGTGATTTTAGTTTACACAAGAAAATCTGATTCTTTCAGATGAAGACCAAAGTGTTGTTACAGAAAAAAGAAAGTGTTGAGTATTGTAAAAAGAAATTAAAATAAAATTTAAAAAATAATTTATATAAAGGTAAAGATGTGAGAATGGTTTGACATGCAAGTAAAGCCTGTATTAAAACTGAATTTAAAAATAAGAGGCAAGAGAAAATATACAATATTTTGAATAAGATTAAAGAAAACAAATTATAAATGGACCTATAACAAAAAGAGACATTTCTGAACCAATTAAATGGAGTAGAACCAAATGGATCATCAAGTCTCCATTACAAGTGTTTTGATGACAACTTTACAAACCATATTTTTACATGGAGGAAAGATGACAGATTTTTAAAGAGCTAATATAACTTTAATGTCTAAAGATGGTCATAATTTGACAAGAAACTATATACTAATATTATTGAATGATGATTATAAGTTGCTTACACTGATTTTAGCTGAAAGACTGAAAATCATTTTGAAAAGGAAAGAGGAAGATTGGGTCTGCCAGATTTGAAATTACTGTATATTTCTGCCTGCTGTTTCACCTGGAAGAAAGAGTGGATTCTGCTGAGAAATAGAAGACTATTGGGATTAGAAGAATATGGTCTGAGATTTGGGTGGCATGGATAGTTGTGGTATGACAAAGCTAAGGTTAATGTAGATTTTAAAAATCATTATGTTAAGCAGCCTATTTTTACAATATGGAATAAATACACATCTAAGTAATGCCTGAAAACATCTTTGTGGCTCTCGGCAAGAAGCATTTTATACACAAGAAATGATAAATGGTTAACTTATTATGATATACTAGAATTTTCTCAAAGGGATTGTTAAATAAAATCAAAAGATTTGACAACAGAAGGATATACTTGTCAATGATTCTTCTATCCATAAATATCAGAAAGGTTTAAAGTGAATAAACAATTTTATGGGTTTGAACCATGCAAAACTGAGTTTGAAACACAATTATACAAATTTTAGCATGTTATTGCTAAATTTATATTTTTTGTTGAAATGTGAGACAGAAATCAAAGAAGTTAGCAAGTTAAATAATTTATAATTAAATGGGACACAATTTTGGTTACAATATGCAAATGATTCATGGGAAATATGTAGTTGAAAGGACTGAAATTTACATTAAATTCTAGTCTTAAATAGAATTTTATAAATTGATGCACCACTGGTTGTACCTAGAATGTTTAGGGACAAATGTCTGTAATGTATAAACTTATGGTTAAGTCTAATTTCACAATGGAAATTCTAATAAAGCCTAACCATATGAGGCTTAGTTCAGTTAAACTAAGACATGTAAACACAGCAATTACAGTAACTGTAGACATAGTAACTTCAGGCATAGTTATAGACTACTTTAAACTTCAATCGTGTGCACTACATACATTTGGAGCAGGCATTCTTGATTATAAATTACACTTTGGCTAGCCTAAGAACTCTTACTATAAATTTAACAATTTAGGTAAAGACTTGACAGTGTAACTTAGGCAGAACTGTTTCATTTGTCATGCTTCCTTATATATATCGATGTAAACATAAAGAACATAACTTCATAACTACTCTGCCTAATCTCTTTGGAAAAACAAAAATGTGGAAATAATTTAACCCTAGGAACCTCTCATGCTGTACAAATGAAAATGACTCATACTACAATTTCTTCTGTGGGGGCTAGTATGAAAGTAACCTTGACAACTTGTGTTAGGGGAAATACAACAAATGTACTCCTCTGCTATGAAATCTCTCCATTTTGCTGCCACAAATCTCCTTAGAAAGAGAAGGAATTCCAAGGATTGCTTTCCTTGTCTACTTTATTTTATAATTTACATTTTAGTAGATGCTATAACTAAAGAAAGTGTGATATAAACTAATAATAAATACAAAATGCATGTATTAGTATCAGTTCTCTATTTGAATGGAAGCACAACAAAAATATAAATGAACAACTGAAATGTGTTCCTCAAACAGTCAAAGGAAAAAATATATTAGAAGAATTAGAAAGTATACAAAAAAAAGAATTACTGAAAGACAAAGAAGCCTAATGTCAAATTCCTCCTTAGCACTTGATGGATTAATAGTGAAACCTGTTCCTTCTAGAAGAAATTTGCCATGGACTGCAGATGAGGTCAGGAAGCATAATAACCAGTAGAAAATGTATACATGTTTAGAAATGCTTATCAAATTTGACCTACCATGTGACTGGTTGCTATGGTGAACAGATTGTAGTCCGAGAGACAGCTGACCAAGGGGACAGGACATCTGCTGAACTTTGTGTGACCTCTCAAGAATCCTCCATTCCTATCAATGGATACCTTAGCGTATAGCTGTCTTTAACCTGAAGGGTTTGAGCTCCAACTGGCATGATCCAGGGAGGGGGGGGCGCAGGTCTTGAGTCTGTTATCTGGGGTGAGTTTGGGCCTGTGACATGGACAGGTTACTAAGGCGACTGAAGGCTACCACATGTTTATTGGACCGGTGCCCCTCCTGGTTGGTGCTGCCTTCCTGGGAGGTGACACAAGGCTGGCTCCAAAGTGTAGTAGAGGCTTCTTTGAATGAGGGGTTCATGCCTGCCGCCTTGAAAGAAGCGGTGATGCGTCCTCTGCTCAAGAAGCCTTCCCTGGACCCGGCTGTTTTAGTGAATTATTGTATAGTCTCCAACCTTCCTTTTTTGGCAAAGGTTGTTGAGAGTGTGGTGGCCTATCAATTCCCATGGCACCTGGAGAAAACTGTCTATCTAGACCCGCTCCAGTCCGGCTTTTGACCTGGATACAACACTGAAACAGCATTGATCACGTTGATGGATGATCTCTGAAGGACCCGGGATAGGGGATGTTCCTCTATCCGGGTCCTGTTAGACCTCTCAGCGGCTTTTGATACCACCGACCATGGTATCCTGATGCACCGGTTGGAAGGGTTGGGAGTGGTTGCACCGTTTTCCGGTGGTTCTCCTCCTTCCTATCCGACCAATCACAGATGGTGTTGGCAGGTGGTGTTGGTGTTGACAGATGGTGAGGTCGACCCTGAGGCACCTGTTGTGTGCATTGCCGCAAGGGTTAGTTCTCTCACCCCTCCTGTTCAACATCTATGTAAAGCCGCTGGGTGAGATCATCTGTGGCTTTGGGGTGGAGTATCATCTGTACGTTGATGATATGCAGGTGTACATCTCCACCCCAGGCCACCCCAACGATGCCGTGGAGGTAATGTCCCAGTGTCTGGAAGCTGTGTGGATCTGGATGGGGAGAAACAGTCTCAGACTCAAGTCCTCCAAGACTGAATGGCTGTGGCTTTCAGTGTCCCGATATAGCCAGTTGATTCCATCTATGGCTATCGGGGGCGAGTCATTGGCCCCCGTGGAAAAGGTCTGCAACTTGGAAGTCCTCCTGGACACACGGCTGTTGCTAGAATATCACATGACAGCCGTGGCCAGGGGGGCTTTTTACCAGGTTTGCCTGGTTCGCCAGTTGCGCCCCTTTCTGGATCGGGAGGCCCTTTGCACAGTCACTCAGGTGCTCATCATCTCCTGGATGGATTATTGCAATGCTCTCTATATGGGGCTCTCCTTGAACCACATCCGGAGGCTGCAGTTAGTCCAGAATGCGGCCGCGTGGGGGATTATGGGAGTCAGGGGATGTTCCCATGTGACCCCCCTCCTGCGCGAGCTGCACTGGCTTCCTGTGGCCTTTCGGATGCGTTTCAAGGTGTTAATTACATTCTTTAAAGCACGCCATTGCATAGGGCCCGGGTATCTGTAGGAGCATCTGTTGCCGACTATTACCTCCCACAGACCGATTCTCTCCCACAGAGTGGGTCTCGTCTGGGTGCCATCAGCCAAACAATGCCGGCTGGCGTCCTCCAGAGGTAGAGCCTTCTCTGTGGCAGCGCCAACCCTATGGAACGAGCTCCCTCTGGAGATCCGTATGATAGTTGATCTCCGAGCTTTCCGCCACACCCTTAAGACCCATCTCTTCATCCAGGCTGGGTTGGCCTGATCCCCAGGGTTTTTTAATTGTGTCAGTTCCTTAAGGGGGGGTATAGTAGTGGGTTGTTAGAGGGTTCATTGGGTTTTAAATTTTAATGTTTTTAAGGATTTCGCAGCCCTAGGTTTAATTTAATTTTAAATTGTTTTAATAT
>JANHFO010002119.1:84584-96182 GCA_032468095.1 Pareas carinatus
TTTGCTGGAAACATACATATATGTGAGAGTGAGAAAGAGAAAGAGGGAGAGAGAGAGAGAGAGGCTATTTGTTTTGGGGTGTGCATGTTTCTAGCCACATTTGTCATTAGTTCGCCTCTCTAAGATCAATACAAACAACATCAGTAACCTCTGACTGATTGCTGAGGTTGGACATTTGGGCGACTTCAAGAGCCACAGCACTATCCCTAAAGTTCTGCCATGGTTTTAAATCTATTTTTCCAAAATTCCTAAAAACCACAGCAGGTATTCTTATATTCTCCAGAGCATTCAAAAAGCATGGAAGAAACAGAAGACATTCTAATTTTGAATGAACTCAGTGTTCCAATAAATATTCCTTGGCCAAATTACTCATAAGTAAGGAGTACAGCATTCCTAGCAGGGCTCAAACTGAATTAGCAACACTTCCTGGGATCATATTTTCAGAATGAGGCATGAATTCAAGAATGTGTCTTTAAAAAGAAGAGTTAAATATCCTCGTTTTATCCAGCAGTTAAATATCCTAGTCTTATCACTAATTCCAGTCTCAGCCTTCTAAGGAATGAGAGGAGCAAGATAAAAGACATGACTTACACTGTAGCATTCACATCCAAGAGACTATTTATCCTTAATGGAAAAATGTCCAGCCCAGTCATTTATCTTTGCTATACTCAAATCTATACAGAACATAAACAATACAGGAACTCCCTCTCCAAAAGAAAAAAAGATGTTTAACATCACACAAATTGATGCAATCTTCTTCAACCTGGTGCTCTCTAGATTTCTATCCTTCCAAAAAATATTTTTCTAAGGCTAGAAAAGATGGGAGCTGCAGTCTAATTCATATGGAGGTCCTGACTAGGGAAATCTGTAATGAGAAAGAAATGACAAAAGAAAGATTTCAAATAATCCTGTGCTACTCATTTTTTGATGCATCATCTGCAGGTTTTCAATTTTTAAAAGGGGAGACATGGGAATCTACCCGGTATCAGGAGAGAGCTGTGTAGAATGGTTATCCAATGTCAGAATATGTGATATCTCCAGACATCACTACAAAACTTCCTGCTTCACTCTGGGCTCCATTTCAGAATTTGTTGCCTTTATTGCAGATAAAATAAACCATTTGCTCTTTCATCTCCGGACCATATTGCACCAATTTCCAGACTGATAAAATAGTTCAAGATCTAGTTTCAGGGCTCCAAAAGGAGCATATGGAGCCTATAGAAAATCTTTCTCTCCCCTGGAGCTATTGTTGTTTCCCTGTTGTTGCTATTTCAGATGTCATTTAAGTCCAGGAATTAATACACCTGGACTTCAACAATCATTTCATCACTCCAATGCTACAACCTTTTCTTCCTTTCAACATGTGGCTAAATAATCTTAGTTCACCAATCTCTTCTTGAAAGTCACCAGTGATGGAGCACACAACCTCTGAAGGCAAGCTGTTCCATTCATTGTTTTCACGGTCAGAAAATTTCTCCTTAATTCTAGGTTGAATCTCTCCTTGATTAGTTTCCATCCATTGTTTCTTATCTGGCTTGCGGGTGCTTTGGAAAATAGGTTGTTCCCCTCCTCTCTGTGACAGCCCCTCTGCTATCATGTCACCCCTGATCCTTCTCTTCACTAGACTAGCCATGCCTGGTTCTTGCAAATGTTCTTCATATGTTTTAGCCTCCAGGTCCCTAGATAGAACCACATCATAAAAAGACAAAAAACCAAAACCAAAACAAAGATATGGAAACAGAAAAGGTGCTGGGGGAAAAGCAAAATCTTCCAGGATCCAAGGGAGAAAATAATAGGTCTTTAAATAATGGGCATGGTCAGAGCTAGCTGGATCCTGGAGGGAAGGTGTTGTTTTAAAGGTCAGGGACAGCAATAGAGAAGACAGGTCTCCTGGGCCATGTTAGAGGAGATTGTCTAAGCAAGGGGATCCATAGCTTGCCAACAGCAGAGATGATTGGAGATTAGCTGCCCTGAAAAGACTTTATAGATAAGAGCCATCCTCTTAAATCAAAATCAAAATTAACCCAGAATCAAAAGGTTAACCACTGCATTTGCAAATTTATGCCTGTTGCTTCTCTACTAAGTATTGTGTTTTCTCAAATTCCACCTACTCTAACCTAGGCAAACAAGGATGCATTGTGCAACTTCTGAACTGAGCAAGTTTGTTCTGAATAAAGAATAACATATTTAGTAAATTCCCTGAGAATACTGAGAAATTACCCCCACTTATTTCAATGGGGTGCATTATTAGAAGAGTTCGGCCATACTAGTAGATTATCAGATAGGATAGCTTTCAGTCACATCTATATAGGCTATGTTCCAGAGACCATGAAACCGTGCTTATATCTTTATGGCTTTTTTGTTTGGCCCTAAGCTTGCTGGCTCAAGATATTTTGCGTCTGAAATCAAGGACAAAAGAGCACTTGCTTCTTTACACTGGGCAGAAGGCAGTGGAACTGTATTTGAATAATGACAATGGGACAAAAGGTAGTAGACTAGCTTTTTAAATTTACTGATTTAATTGACTGCTGAATATCCAAGGATTCTTAGAGATAGAGAATCCTCTCTCTATCTTAAGAGAGTACAGGGAAGAGTTTATGAAGTATTCACAGCTCAACTCTTCAAAATTTCATTGCCATTTCCCAACAATTGGCCCCAGAAAGTTGTCTGAGTTTTTTAAATTTCCCTATTTTGAGCAAAACAGTTATAAATACTGTGCCCATGCATTTATAATTCCTATTTACATTGAAGAAATGATTGTTTTTACGCCCAATTCCATTTGTACCCCTTTTTTCTTTTTACCTTGGAGCACGTCTTTGAGCTCCTGCAAATCACGGGGCTGAAGGCAGCCTCCCCCCGCCCCTGTCGCTCCTGCTGCTGTTCTTCCCACAGCATTATGTGGTAGCGCTGTGGAGGACTGTGTATAATACCACCGGCCAGCTGATTTAGCTGCAGCCGGCTCTTAGCCAATAGGCCAGTGAGGCCAGTGAGCACTGTGCCTTGTCCCGCAGGGTGGTTTCCCCCATCCAGCTGAGTCTTCTTCCAGTGGCTTTGACCTCTCCCAGCCATGCCACTGGCACGGAGAAGCAGAGTGGCTTCCCCTATACAGCTGAGTCTTCTCCTGCCAGCTTTGGGCTCTCCCAGCCATGCTGCCGGCACAGAGAAGAACAAGCGCTGGGTGGGTTGTCCCACCGGGAGCAGAGGTTTCTCCCGGAGAAACTCGGCCAAACAGCTGAGGCTTCTACTGCCGGGCGGCCTCCCATACTCAGCTGAGGCTTCTCCCGGCGGCTTTGACTTCTCCCAACCACGGCAACGGCACGGAGAAGCAGAGCGGCCGTTAATTTCTGCCAATCACCTTTGACTGTGTAAAGCAAGTAAACGCATGCGCAGTCAGTCCGTTGTCAGTGTAAGCGCATGCACAGTGGTCTTTTTCAAAAAATGGTAAATAACTTCATTAAACATTAATATTATGAAAAATCATTTTTAGTCAGCATCTAGCTAGCAAGACCAAGCCATGTAGCCAGTTTCATCTTTCTAATGTGAATGGTTTTAGAGTGATGAGTCAGATAGTCAGTCAGTGAGTCTATAAATGAATGAGTGAATCATTTTTGAGAAATATATATATAGATTCCAAAAGTTGAGAGTTCAGGAGATTTGTTGTAAATTGCTAGAAAGTGATTTGTTGAAATTACCCTTCCACAATCTGGTATCCTTTGAATGTTAGAGCTCAGTGCACAAATCCTTTCTCAACTTGCTCAGATAGTTTGTTAGCTAAGATTTATAGTAGTAGAAGTCCAACATGCTGGGAAAACATCTGTTTTTGAAGACTGATGTAATTTACAGGAAAGAGGCTGGTGTCTTTTTCTGTCACTCTCTTGGGATACTTCATTTTCAAGGCGTATTTGATCTTATTTTATTGTTGTAAAGTGGCAGAGATGCTGTTGATAGTAGTGTTGCTTTCCTTATTCAGCTTTTCATCATTCTCCAGGGCTGCTGCTCATTTTTCAGGGTCTGAGAAAGACCCAGGGGAGAAGTTTCCTCTTGGTGTCTTTCCTTTGGAGCAGAAGACTTCTGAAGAAATGAGTGTTCGGTGAATGAGTGGACAACCAGCTACAAGGAGCTTGTAATTATAATAAATGCAAGAACTATGCATATTGTCCTTTTTTCTCCTTTGGAAACAATTTCTTATCCATCTCATTAAAGGACAATGTTGAAACAAAAGGGTAGAAGAAGCTGTCAGAACAATTGTCTTTTAAACGTTAGCCAGCCTAGCGAAAAATTCTTGATGTACATGTATTTTGAAAAAAGAAAGTATTACCTTTTCCTTATTAAAAGAGAATGCTCAGATGAGCCAGAATCATAGGTCAATGTGACAAGGTCTTTCCCTTATATAACCCAACCCTTTCTCTATGCAGTCACTAAAATGCCTTTTAAAATACCTGAGCCCTGCAATGTGCAAAGGAAAGGCATCAACAAGAAAACCAACAGACCAACAAGAAAAGCCAAGAAGCAGTGAAAGCTTCAAGGATGTCTCTTCAGTCTTATAAATGAAAAAATGGACAAACCAATTGAAAGACCTTCAGGATTAACTTCAGCCAGCTGTGTCAGGTATTCATAACTGGTGCAGGGAAGAAAACCTCTGCAGCATTTTCCATACCATTTCTATTCAGTTTGATGAGATCATCTCATTTAGATTTTTTTTTTGGCAATTTTCATGAAATTCTCATGGGTGTTCTTGCACTAATCAGTATAGGAAGTGGCCAAGGGGTCACTTTCAATTCAAAGTCATCTTTCTATTGTCAGTCTTCTTGTTTTCAGTGCTTCAGTGAAACCCCAAGAGAAGAAATAGGAAGGAACTCTTAACATTGGACTTCTTCCTTAGTGAGATTTAGGATTTTTTTCATGCAAATGAACATGATTCAAATTAGCACATTTATTTTGGTATCTGTAGTCCGCAAAAGTGTATGGGCTACATTATTTGGTATGAAAAAAAAATCTAATCCATTTAGCAATAGTGGAACTTAAGTCCAATTCTACTAAAGCCTCTGATATGTGGATAATAGTTATTTCTGTTGGAAACAGTTATGGGCAATAACCAATAAAAATATATGCTTCTTGCTTATCAATTTCTTACAACAATCCCTACAAGATCAAACACATAACCTTGAAACTACCAACTTGCCTTGAAGAAGAAACCTTCCCACATAGGATTTTGACCCTAGAAAACAGTGACAACTGGTTTACATCTCATGCAGTTAGTGTCATTACTATGGGATAGATCTGTTCCTGACAACTTCTTTCCACACTAATCAAGTATATAATTTTCAAAGGACATTTATACCTGCTATACTGTTTTTTTATGGAAAACAAAGATAGAATAGCAATGCACTACAATAGGTGCACCAACAATATTTACTCATGCTTTGGTTTTATTTGTAGCAATACAGCTATACCACTGCATGTAATCAAATGTCATAACGTTTGCTTATCTTCCAAAAATTGGTGCTTACTTTTAAATAGACAAATACCAGATGCTTGAAATGGACAAATATCTTAATATACTCAATGATAAGTCCTAATAGTACTCCAACACTTTTACCTCAATGTTTCTTAGCATATAATTGATGGATAGCATTAGAAATCTCTGAGATAGTTTTGTCAGTATTATGTCATTACTCTTGGTATTTATGTAATGCTGCATAGATAAACCCACTGAAAGCCAGCCAGTCTTCATTAAAGTGCTGGGCCTCTGATGAAAATATGCACAGCCTGTTGGCAGCCAAAAAGTCTCTTTTGACTATCATTCTCTGATGACTTTGCTTCCAAATAATTGTTCTAGCACTGCTATGGAAATAACTCTTGGGGTGGGAGAAGAATGGCCCCATTATTGCATCACAACTGGGATTTTATTTTCCATACATATTTAAAAGTTAAGCATGGAAAAAAACTCTCAAAGCCACTCCAAAAGAAACTAAAATTTCTTCCTACTTTGCATTAATCTTCTGCTCTTTATATATTTTTTTAGTTTTGGTCTTTAGTTTTAATTCAAACATATTTCTGGCATTTCTGAAAAGCCATCGATAAAATATACACTATGTCTATAAAGAAGAGATAAAGATGAGTAATCTTATGGTATATTAGTGTGAGATGCATATATATACCAGTTTGTATTGTCCTGAAATCAATTCTATGTCTGATCTGTATGTGAGCAAATGTAACTCCATGCTGCCTTAAGATGACCTTGCTGACTAACAGCTTATATAAGGTTGTTATTTCATTGTCTGTTCTGTTCTGAAAAACATATTATTGAGGACAAAGGAAGGGGTTTCCTAAGCCAAAATGTCGAGCTGACCAGACAAGCGATTGCTTGGAAATACCCCAATATTCCAATATTCCTATCAGGGGAATATTAGAGAACTTACATTAGCTTGCCCAAAAAAATATTTGCAACATAACCGAATGTTGAGAAATCTATGTAATCATGTACACAAGTGATCGGGTACGTAACATATATCCAAGCCAAGATGGGCTGGCCTAAGGGCCGGAAAAGAAGGGAGTTTCCAGTCTGTGCTATTCTTTATAAAAATCCAAGTATGGAATACATGTTTGTCTCCATTTGCTTTTGGCATATGGATACCTCTTTGCAAAGATTATTAATAAAGCAGTTTATGTTATTTTACTTATATTTTCGCATCCTGTCTCTCATTGGGGGCATTTCTCACACTAGCTTAAACTCTCCCTCTACAAAAGTAATGCTTTACTATCATGTCAATTTGTTTATTTTATAAGGTAGTACAAGTGTGGCTATGGACAAATTCCAGTCTTAGAGTTTGATCAATGGTATTAATTATCTTTCACAGACAGCTCTGACTCTGAAGAGTTGGAGGAGCAGGAGGTAACTTGAGCTGACTTTATTAGGAATGAGTAGTTTGCTTGCTGGATATTCTGTTTCTTTGTGCCCTGAACATCTGCCTGTGAAAACTCAGTGATTTTGAACTTGGATCAGCTGATAACACACAATAACTATACAATCGCTAGACAAATGATGCTTCTACCTGCTTCTTGGAACTTTTGTTTGCTGGGATCTTGCTTGTAAGTTTTCGAGGGATCTGGGACTGTTTGAAATCTACATACCCCACCAGCTGCTACTGGTTACTCAAATCAAGTAAAGCCTTTGAAATGTACTCCTTTGTGGGTCTCTGTGTGTGTCATGCCTGGGACAAGACATTATTCTTACATGGGAGTCTCTCATAGTTAGCATATTTTCTTGGGTCTTCTTTTGATCTTCTTCCTTTCTAGTAAAATAGACATAATCCTTCATCTTTCGTATTTCCCCATCACTCCATAATTCATCAGTGACCTTCAGTCTACTGTGGAATAGGCAATTCTTCAGCAACTCAAACTGTTAAAATCTAACTTTCTCAAAAAGTCTTAACAGCAGCTCTTTTTCTTTACTAGATCTTTTTAGCAAACGTTTCAACTGTTTATGCACTCAACACAAGACATTCTTTCTCTCTGAAAATGATAGACATCCCCTAATATTTTCCTAGACCAAGTATATCAGGTACCAATACATATGTCTGTTTGGGAAGCTACATGACAGGACGGTACACAGTGCTTTGCTCCTCTATTCTGACATGTGCAATAATAATGTATCCTATAGCAAGAGAATACACAATACAAACAATGGAATCAATTATGGAATTGTGTCCTCTGAAATAAAAAATAAATTTAGAAAGTAATATATATAGTATTCTCAATTGCACCAGCATTTATTTTCTGCAATGACTTTTATTCAGATAGAAAACAGGAGAATCAGAGAAAGAAAACCTACTGACCTCTCTATTTTTTTTCCTGCATAGTCAAACAATATATGCTATCAACATTTAGTCTTTCTCTGCATTTACTGTAAGAACTTTGGCTGGGCTAGAGGCTATTAATTGGTCTCAGAGTTCTCCATTGCTGGGAATTATAGCTATCACAGCTGAACACTGAGCCATAATCTCTTTATCTCCAGCCTCTCCTAAAATTGCCATATTGCAGTCATTGTTATAGTCTTTACTATTACAGTCTTCTTGTAAAATCTAATCACTTCCCATATTCATTTGAGTTCTTTCCTCCCTCAAGTTAGTTTTTTGACATGATTAGTCATAATTGGTATCATTCTTGTCAAGCTTCTTTATAGCAGATGGGATCAACTATCAGATTGCTTTCATGATTGCTAGATAAAGGAAGAAGAACCTTTTAAAATCTCAAACTTTAGCTATAGTTTATGGGAAAATGAAAAGTTTCTATTATATGTTAATACAGTTTTTTCAAATTGAAAATGTATTTTATAATATACTCAATTGGTTGCATACACACAGACCCACAGAAGTCACATAAAACCATTTAGGGACATATTTTTAATCACACATTCTTGAAAAACAAGATGGTAACATGGAGTTGACCTCAACTGTACTAGACATCTGATGATTTACAGAAGAAACAAGCAGCCTTTTCATTAGGAATTGCCCATAAATTACTTCCAGTGGAGGTTTACTCTCATGACAACATTCCCATCATTAAACACAATTTTTTTAAAGTGTTTCAAATTGGAGAGGGCAGCTCATTTCCATGTGGGAGGGGGAAAGGGGATTTCAGCTGGAGTCCTGAGAAGAGGAACAGGATTTAGTTTCCAATCTTTGCCCTTCTCAGTCTTCCCAGGACAATTCTGGGGAGACTAACACTGTACATGTGTTAAGAAATTGCAAATGGAGTTGAAATTTTAGTCACTGGGATTTTACTGACCTGGAAAGAAACATTTCAACACTTATTAAAATATGTCATAAAACTGCTCAGTGTATTAGCAATTTTGAAAAGGTTTTATTAGAGTTTATTGCACAAATGGAAATAAAGATCAGAAATGGAAGTGGAAAAAATTGCAAAATCGAAAGAAAAAAGGAAATTGACTTCTGAGTTTTTTGGTGCAGTATAATATAAATATACTTGCAACCACAACTTTTGTTTTACATTTCTAATAGATAGAAGCCATTTCTTGCTGAAATCCGAGAAAGTGTGCAGAGAAGAGCAACCAAGTTGATAAGGCTTCAGGCTAAACCATATGATGAACAGTTAAGGGTCCTAAGTATTTTGTAAATAGTTTTCTAAAGTTCAATGTGGAATTTATTTTTTTTCATGTTTTCTGTACACCGCCCTGAGTCCTTCAGGAGAAGGGCGGTATATAAGTCAAACAAACAAACAAACAAACAAACAAACAAACAAACAAACAAATAAATAAATAAAGGGGGACTTGGTGTTATGAGTCTCTCCATGATCACATGGTGGTGATTCAGGTATTTGGCAACCATAGGACATTTACAATGGTCACAGTGCTCCTGTGGTCACATGATAGCATGATTTGAAAACTTTCCAACTGGCCTGCAACAAGCAAAATCAAAAGGGAAGCAATTGCACCACTGAACAATAAATCATCCAGTCCCTAAGTCAAGGAATACCTGTAGTGCGCTTGATTCTAGTCACTCCTAGATCCCTGTATTCCCTCTAGAGCATTGCTTTCCAAACCTGGGTAAATTACACAAAATTGGGTAAAAGTGGTTTTTCTTTGGGTAACAAGACACATAAGAGGGTCATTTAAATTGACTTAAAATGTTTTATCTACATTGGGTAAAATGGGTTTTCTGATAAGTGGCTTTGGATTATAAACGGAAGTCTACTCTAGAGTGTTCTAGGGCAGTGGTGGTGAACCTATGGCACGCATGCCAGAGGCAGCATTCAGAACCTTCCCCATGGGCACATGCGCCATAGCCCCAGTACAGATTTCTTTACTAGAAAGCAAGAGGGATGTGCGGATCCCCTCCCCTTCTCCATGTGTGCCTGAGGACATTTCTGACATCATCCGCCCAGCAGCCCAATGGGAGCGCTTCCTCACTCCCCTGTCTGGGGTAAGGTAGGTGGCTCAAATGTAGCGCAGAGTCTGTGGTGAAGGTGAGAGAGGAGAGGAGCTAGGTTGGAGGGGAGCATAGCTCACAGCAGGTCGCAGAAGCTGAGGTACACTGCAGGAAAGCCCGTGATTAGCTCGTGTAGATTGCAGGTGGGGTGGAAGGTGTTGGGGGGGGTTGTCGATGGCCATGGGGGTCCTGTGTTGCCATGCTGGCTTTTAGGTTGTGGTTTGGGCCCTTGGTTTCTAAAAAGTTCACCATCACTCTTCTAGGGTAATGACTGACAAAGTCTAACAGATTAAATTTTTGGAGGCTGCTGCTAAATAATATCAAAATAATGAGGAACACATGCATAGCTGTAATGGGCTACATGAATAATATGAAGAGACAGAAAGAAGCCTAGGCACCAGTTCGATAAGAGAATGAATCAAAAGCAGAAATGGGAGGTGGAAAAAGTATCTCAGAACTGATCTTCCCTAGTGTTCTGGAACTTAAAGGCAGGGGAGGTGAAAAGTACTTTTGAATTCCAAGGTTCTGCTATTGTAACCTTACAATAAAAGTGTTTTTATTCTTGGTTTCTGGTCTGGACTACCTTGAATAGTAATCTGATATGTAGAAAATAAAATAAGTGATGGTTCTCCAGTTCTTCTTTCCTTTTTGCCAGAAAAAAATCCATCTCCTGTTGGGAGCTGCCTTTAACCCTATTGAAAGCAGAAAAGCAAAGCTCAAATATTGAACTTTTAAATCAGATTGTCCAACCTTGGCAACTTTAAGACCAGTGAACTTCAACCCTCAGAATTCCCCAGCCACATCTACTTTAAATGATATTAATGTTGATGAAGACTAAAATAGACAGATATGAGTGATCACATCACAGCAACTCTATAGAATGTGAAATTGAAAGCAAAGGTAAGAAAGCAGATTGAAGCCAGGTGAGCATTCCAGAAAAGCCACACAAAGCAGTCATGCAAAAAGGTATACTGGTAGGAAATAAAACAACAGCTTGCTCCTTGTCAATTCAGATAGTTACTCAAAGCTAAATTAGTTGCAATGCTAAATGCAGGACAGTCTCTCAAAGCTCACTTCCCAGAATTAGCCAAGCTAAAGGTAATTAGCACCACTCTGGTAATCTCCTTTTTAGATTGGAGCACAGACTGGCTAAATCTGTAAATTACAATACCATATTCTGGAGACACAACCTGTTTGTTATTTTTGCTGCAAAAAACCACACAAGCCCTAACAAAGCTCTCCTCTGGAAGCTGTTTAAATAAACAGAAGATTAGAACTCCTCTTCTATGAGGAAAAGATTGTAGTGGCTACGTTCACAAGATTAGTTTGGGACTAGTGTAGAAATAGGCAACCGCCAGCCTGCAAGCCTGCAAATCTTGATCCTCAGGGTCTTTTTTTGTAGGTGACCCCCAGAGTACCTCCAATATCACATCACCATAATTAAGATTTTCATGGCCTTCATGTTTTGTTTTACTTTTGTTTATTTTGGCAAATTATTATGCTCTAAAGGAGATATCTGTAGTTTCTGGAAGACATTAAAACTAATGTCTTAGGAATGGAATGGAATAGAGTAACTGGGTCGCAGAAGATCTCTTCTGTGCATTTTATTTAAAATGTGAAAGTGAAACCAGAGATGTGAATCAAGAAA